>JARBWK010000007.1:123903242-123926118 GCA_030556195.1 Anolis apletophallus
TTTTGAATACCTTTGAACATTGATTGCTTTTACCTTGGACTATTCTATCTTTACTTTTTGGACATTTTTACCTACTTCACCTGCTTCTAATTCTGTGCTTAATAAATAGTTAATTGACATTGTCTGTGTGTGTGTGATTACGGGGTGGAGTCAGGGCCTGCGTTGTGACAATGTCCCACCTCGAAATGTGCGATCTTCCGGGAGGCCCTGCTCTCGATCCCACCTCCGTCGCAAATACATTTGGTGGGGACGAGAGACAGGGCCTTCTCGGTAGTGGCCCCTTGGCTGTGGAACTCGCTCCTCAGTGAAATAAGATCAACCTCTTCCCTCCTTTCCTTTAGAAAAAAGCTAAAGATGTGGCTGTGGGACTGGGCATTTGGTTGATGTAGAGCAGCGGACAGACAAGCTGAGTAGGATAGGGTTGTGTTGGCGGACTGTGGATTAGCTGACAGCCTACGAATATGAAACGGGGATTATGGGGGTTTGATATGTAACTGTTTTTAAACTGCTTTGTTGTATTTTTTGATATGTTGTTGTTGTGTTCTTGTATGCGGCATTGAATTGTTACCTTTTGTGACCCGCCCTGATTCCCCCCTTCGGGGGTAGAAAAGGCGGGTTAGAAATGAAATGAAATTAAAAACTGGAGCTTAAGGAACCATTTCACCAAATTTCTCCAGAAGGAGAATTCTCCAATAGCACCCTAGTGTTGGAGCTCACTATTATTCATTACTGCAAAACTGGTTATTTTTCTTAGTTTTTAAACCTTTCCCCCTTTGGTAGCTTTAAGTAGAAAGAGTAGCAAATGTGTGGTGAACTTAGCCATTCTTTTGCATACACCACTAGAGCTTTGACTTCTTTGTAAAACTTACATTTTAAAAATGTTTTCAAGCATTTTAGGACAACTAGTTCACCTCCTTTATGTCTCTCTCTCTCTTGTTCTATAGATACCTGAGAACATCTGCTTTCAAAATGTACATTCTCCTGCTTAGCTCTGACACTATATCTTAACATTTATATGTGACCATCTTGCATTTCATCAGTGTATTACTGCTGGGAAGATGTTGTATCTAGACATATTGTTTAAGTAAGCTTGAGTGACCTCTCTTTCTCCCCTGCTTCTTACATGTTGCTTCTCTCTACTACACAATTATCTTTGCTTGATACAACCCCCCCCCCCCCCCCATGTTTTCAAACTGCTAGATTCTGCATCAGGCATCATTCAGATGTATTACTGCAATACATCATCAGCTTATTGTTGGACTCATAAAATATTAGTGCAATACATCATCCCAATAACATCATTCTTTTGATACCAGTGCTTCAATGAATCATCACAGCAATACATGCGAAGTACACATGAATGATGGACAGATTGTGCAAGCATATTTCCAGTAAAAATAATGGCCTTTTAAAAAAAATGGAACAAAAAAGTGGTAACTAATACTTGCCAGATACATTGTTATAACTTTTTCAACTTAGCAAGGCATCACAATATGAAATCTATTTGCCTCACAAAATGGGTCCATTTGAAAAGTAATGTAGATGACCTATGTATCCCAGCAGGATGTAGTTTTGTGTAAGTTTTTTTGTCAATGCATGTAAAGAGCACATATATACACTAGGAATCCAAAGCCAGCCACACAATCTTTACAGGTCCGTTCTTTTACGTGTTTGGTTTGTATTATGTCCTTTATTTAGTGGGAATGCAAGAATAAGGATTTATCTGCTTCTGATTCCAGACTTTGGAACAACCTCCAGCATCCCAACATTCCCCATAGGCCTCCAGGAGCAAAAATAGCATAATACCATTGCCTATTATGCAGAGTTTGTAACACAACAGAGACCATAAGGATGCATCTACACTATAGAATTAATGTGGTTTGACACCACCATAACTCAAAGCTATGGAATTGATATTACAAGGAAGGTTTTTAGCCAAAGTGTGCCAGTGCCTACCAAATTACAATTCCTATGATCCCATAGCATTGAGCCATGGCAGTTAAAGTAGTTAAAGTGTAAATGCATCCTAAATCTACTCTATCTGATGTGAATATGAAAGCTTATGCTACCAATGTCATTATCTCAGTATTTCAGAAGTGTCCTAGGATGCTTCCAGGATGCTCCCATGACAGAGCCCAACGGAACCCATCAGTCAATGTAAGGCTACATCTGGCAGGGCTCCATAGAGGCATCATCCTGGCAGCATGCTAGGATCCTTCCCAGAGAACACGGGAGGCTTCCTGTGTTCTCAGAGAGATGAACCAGGGGGGGGGATGCTGAGCAGCTATGCTTTCCCCCATGTGATGGGGAAAGCGGTGTAAAGGGCAATATGGAACATGGGGCATCAGATTCCCCTCACTGCCCAACGGATTCATCATGCAGCATGGTTAATCACTCCACTTTCACCCAGCTTTGGATCTCAGTATGAGGTCTTGTCTCCAAGATGCTGCAAGATTCCTTTCCATAATGATATTCTGGACTAAGGTGGATATGCCTTTGAATTATACTACTGCTTAATTAAATATGCCTTTAACATATTATATTTATCCAGTACATAGAGTCTCTTAAAAGGAAAATATCTGTTTCTTATAAGGAGACTGTCTTGCACTGGGAAGATATTTATTTTCATGTTATGCTTGAAGAACATACATGTTAGAGGTTTAGAAAGCTCCCTATTGTACATATTATATTATATTTTCATTCTTCTTATAAGAATCTGTCCATATAGTTGCTTAGGAGGAGAATAAATATTAGACGTTGGACTAAAATTCTCAATGTCCAAACTGACACTGACACAGCCATTAGCCATGCTGAATCAGAATGATGGAAATTTTAGTCCAATAGTCATTTTGAATACTTTGACATACATCCTTGAAGCTTCATACTTTGCTAGCTATATAGTTTATTTGGCTCCTATAAAAGGAAATAAACTATCGGGTCTAGAAGATCCACAATAAGAAATTGTGATACTGAGCAGTGTATTTTAAGTTCAACCTCTCTGATGTGAGGAATTATCATCATCATCATCATCATCATCATTTATATATTGACCTATCTCCCCAAAGGGACTCAGGGCAGTTTCCAACAAGTAACGGCAAACATTCAATGCTGTAATAATAAAAACATTGCCATAAAAATTAAATAATTATGTTACAAAAATTACATTCCACATCTGATACAATGGGATCTAGTACTATATTTGATCCTTTTGGTCATATTTATGTCTTTATTTCATGTAACCTCTCTGGAAACTAATGTATGAGGAGCCAGGATTAAACCATGGATCCCTATTTTGGATAGCACTGTTTTAGAAGCACAAAGTATGCAGCGTGAAAGAAAAAAATTCTTTCTTCAGGTAAATATACTATTGGAATATGATGACAAAAAAATGTGGATGTTTTCTTTTTTTAAAAAAAAAGCATTGAAGAACAATGAATATCAGCATGTCTTGCCTTTATTTGCATGCACCTTGAAAATGAGATAGATGTAGGTAATTACTTCCATGTGAGTTGTCTGAGGAAGGGGCATATACAAATTCTCTACAGTTGTATTTATACTTTCATCAATCACCCAAGCTATATATTCCGCTGGAAGAAATTCTTACTTGTCAGGTAATCTTTTCCTTTGGAATAAAGCAATAACATGTAATAACTTTAGCTGTTGTTTACAAAATATTCATAGATTTTGCAATGGTTTTGTGTTTCACTTCGCTTTTGTTGTACAACTGTGTAATGTCAGAAAATGTTAATTTTTCCAAGAATCATTCATTTGTCATATATTTTGGGGAGGGGGATAGTCTTCTAGTTAGGTTATCCAAGCCAAAAAAAATGGAACCCTTCATCAGCAATAAAGGGGAGGGTGTTACTTTAATGCTTTAAGGATCTAGTTGGAATAAATATTTTTGGTCTTTACCACCTTTGCATTTTTCTATAGGCCAGTTAGCTTTGGATGTGAAAAAATGGTCACTGCAAAAATCCAACTTCTTTTAATCCAGTTGTGATAATTCTATAACCACTGCAGAAAACGGCAGTCACTGTTTGATCAGTATTCAAGTCATTCCAGGAGGAAAAAAACTGCAATGATTTTCAGACCTATTTGAAAGTCCCACTCTGAGAGAGCAAAAAAATATGCCTCAGAGCAACCTTATGTTTAGTGCAAGAATAACAAATTGTCCTGCCATTGAAGGTATTCAGAATACCAGCCAACCAGTTATTTACTCAAGCTAAATTTATTTGGCAAATGGAGTGCCTCTGTGCTTAAAACTGTATTTACTTTAACATTGTCAAGCGTTTAATTGTAAAGCCATCTGCTAGGTCCATTTGCCACTAATCACTTCAGCTTGTTTAATGACAAACTTTCTAAAATCGGCATGGAACTGTGGGCATATGAGAGTTTGAAAAAAACATGGAGGAAAAATACTGTTTCCCCCTATTTCTTTAATGGGGACTCAGTGATGTTATCTCCTTACAAGTCTTCAAAATCCCTAATGATCTATGGTAAAATAAATGGTTATAAAAGGGAACAAAGGTAGGACGCTAATAAAATGTTAGAAAGGAGTTGAGATTTCCTGCCTTCTGGAATCTGCTAAAGAAACAGATCAATGACTTCAACTCCCAAATGAAAGATACAGTGTTGCCTGACATGGTACATACAATAACATTAATAGCTTTGAAAAAGTAAATATTAGGTACATGATTGATCCTGGTTTTATCATAGATTAGTGGGTTTTAATCCTCAGTCTTCTGCTACTATGAGAATGATCTGCACAGCCCTTTATCGCTAGTAGATGTTTAAAAAAATTGTCCTCCACATCACTTTGGAGCATTCCCTCTTCACATATTGGAGTTCTGTATCAGGATAAGTATGTATATCAAATAGCTGTTCTCCATAGCCACATATTCTAGTGTTGTTGTAGTGTGTCTTCAAATTATTTCTGACTTAAGGCAACCCTATCATGGGGGCTTATTGGCAGGATTTGTTTAGAGGGTGTTCGATATGAACCTTTATCTCCAGAGTCCAGCATGCAAACCATTATGTCAGAATGACTCCCAATGCAACATTCCCCCTAATATCCACCTTGTACACAGCGTTGTCCCACTTTTCAACACAACCTTTTTTATGTTGACAGAGAACCAACAAATCATCAGGAATATATACAGCTGTTTTTCTGTTTATCTGGATGCATTGCAACACTATCAGTAATAATTTCCTGTGGGTTCTGGTGTCACACCTCAGCCAGGTTCCTGTAGCAAGCCAGACCGATGCCATGTTAAAGCCAAGGACTCAAGAGAGGCTTGAAAACAGGCCTTTGCAGCACACTCTAGCTGACCCCCAGATAGCCCAAGAGTGGCACAGCCCTGCGGTTTCCCAGGCCGATAAAGACACCTGGTACCATGAGGCAGCAGATCCTCCCCAGAGCACAGCTGGGCCCGGTAACAAGCTTGCATTCCAAAGAGATACAGATACGGTGGGAAGAGAAAGTGTTTCTCCTGTTCCCGTGAGAGCGCTGCAGCAAAGTAAGCGCCTTCTGGAACAATGCAGCCCAAAACCTATAAAGGTTTGGCCCGGACTCCATTCTGGATCTCGTGCCAACGTTTCAGCTACTTTGCCAAGTTCCGTGGATCTTTACCGGGGCCAGGGGGGGCCTTCTTGCCTAAAGTCTTTAAGCCTTGCCAAGTCGGGGGTCCAGGACCCAGTGGATTTAGCCAATTGTGGCATCTTGAACATTGTTTCTCCTTGGAAACATTTAAGACTATTTTTACTACTTTTGGACACTGAAAGCATTTTTGAACTATTCTATCTTTGCCTTTTTCTTATTTACTTATTCTAAATAAAGCATTTAACCGCAGCCGCTGTGTGTTGGTTTACTAAGGGTCCGGCCTAAGTGCAACACCTGGGCAGGGCATGAAGATGACATACTTTCAGCACATCCAGGTACAGGACAATAGCAAGATGCATCATCACTAATTTCCATTCTTTCTATCAGTTCTGATTTCTGCGATGGCCAACACAGTGAATTATAATGGCCTACGTCTGACAAAAGCTATAGTAGTTTGCCAATAGGATTCCAGTCATTTATTTTTAAGAAGTTGTTAAAATAATGGGTAATTCAGAGAGAAATGTGGATTAACAATTGGTTGTTATGGCATGGAATGTCACAAAAGATTACAGAGTGGAAGAAGAAGGAAGGTCCTGAGACATATTAAGATCAAATATTACAATGGAAAATTGAGAAAGAGAAAGGAATTATGGGATTCATATATAACAAATTAATAGATAACCGATACAATTTGAAACTTACCCTGTTAGAAGTATGGAAAGAGAAAATAAACTGTAATCAGAAGGACTTAGAACTGTGGATAAATGCAATCAAAAAAACATACACAGTTAAAAATAAAAGACAAATGACAAAAAATACTGACAAAATGGTATAGGACCACCCCCACCCAAGCAAATAGCCCATATTACAAAAAATATTTCAAATCTGTTGGCATGAATGTGAGGAAACTGGAACATTTATCTATATGTGGTGGGACTGTGCCGAGGTACAAGAATTCTATAGAAAAATAAAGTGCGAAATTATTAGGGAGAAAATAGAGTTGAACAAGAAACAGGTTTTCACCCTGAAACTGGAAAGGAAGTGATAATAAAGAATGGACTGAGACAACTAAATATATGTTAGCTGTGACACAAGCTACAGTCACCCTGGGATGGAAAGAACATTAAAAATGGGATACACAAAAATGGTATGAATATTTAGCAGACTATATGCTTCAAGATTACATCATGGATAGGAAAAATAAATATACCAATGGGTACCGCAGGGGAAAATGGGAAGTTAAATGGTAAGAACTGATAGCCAAAATAAATAAACAAAAAATATAAGGAATTGAACCAGAGTATCTTTATGATCCAACAAACAGAATAAATGATAAAGGAAATGCATGACTGTTATCAGAGGGAGGGGAATGAACAGGAGAGGGAAAAGTGATGGAGAGGGGAAAAACAATGGAAAAGGGCTAAATACAAGTAGAGGATGAGGGCAATTATGAAACCTTTTCTCTCTTTTTTTGTTAAATTATAACCATATATTTATTTTATTTATTTATTTAAATAATTTATATTCCACCCTTCCCACCCCGCAGGGTATTCAGGGCGGATCACAATTTAACATATACAGGCAAACATTTAATGCCATAGACATACAACATATATGGACAGACACTCAGAGACAACTTAACATTCCAACTTCTGGCCACCAGGGGGAGTTGTCGCATTCCTTCATTCTTTTTCATACTTGGAGATTTTATGGCCTCGTAAATCAATTAAATTAGCCTCCCCACAAAGTGGTACCTAAATTTCCTACTTGACAGATGCAATTGTTTTTGGGTTGCTGACAACAAGCTACACAATTTGGTCGAGAGCTCACCCCAACCCGGGCAGGCCTCAAACTCACGACCTTCTGGTCAGTAGAGATCTTATGCAGCAGACTCCCAGCCAGCTGCGCCACAGTCCCGGTGCCATATATATACTGTATATGGTGCCTGTGTTATCTTCTAAACTCCCTCAGGAGGAAATGCGGCTGTGTTATACTCTACTTGTTTGACTGTAATAAAAAAATCTTTTTAAAAAAGGAAATGGCAGTGTGGGGTGGAGTCCAGCAGATGGTGGACTTTGTCACACAAATCCACAATTGTACTACAGTTGTGCTACCAATAGTCGATACACACGGGGTTAAAAAGCTTGGATATCACACTTCAATCATGTAACTGTTCCAATTTGATAATTTGTGGTCCCAAAATTGTCCTCCCACATGTCATTGTAACCTCATCTTCTATTTAAATAATATCTAATAACTAATTTGGTTCTAAAACCAGCATAGTAATCTCTCAGCTCTTTATGTTAAATGCTTTCCATCCCCATTTATGAGTGTAAAAAACACAACTATCAATGCACTGTTGTTTTACGGCTCTAAATCAACTCTGTCATTAAGTCAAGATCCAGCTTCCAAACAGGGGGTGAATCCAAACGGCAAACAGCCGAAGCCCAAGCTGAGGAAATAAGCTGAAGAGACACAAACTAAAGGAAATAACACAAGATGAATCAATAATCTGTATCAAGGTACAAAAGCTATTTTAAACAGATACTTGAGTCCAAAGTCAATCTAAACTCCAAATGCCAAAGTTAAAGAGGTAGTCCAAGATACAGGAATCCCAAAATTCCCAACAGCCTGAGGCCACAACTCCTAAATCTGATGTTGCTACCAGCAACAAGATGCAACTTTGATCACATTTTAAGCTGGTTTCTCAGGTGTTGCCTTTTGATAGTTCGTTTTTCTGCTAACAGAGTTGACCTGCAAACTTGAGCAAGTCTGAAAGAGCCAGAACACTTTCCTTTCTATGCCTGCTCAGATGAAATTGCATGTACTTGCTCTGCAGGCTGAGAAGTGGTAGCTTCCTCCAAAGGCTCTTTTCCCAAGCTCAGCTGAGGAAGCTGCTAGGCACTGCACACAGACCCTTCAAACAGCTCCTTCTCACCCTCACTATCAGAGCTATAGCAATTACAAACTCCGACTTATGGTGACTATTTGTTGGCAATAGTTATTAAAAAGGAAATTTGCCATTGTCTCCTATAAATTTAGGAAAGTGTGATTTCCTTGCCATGTCAAAGTAGGGATTTAAACCCTACTTTGCATCCCAGCCAAAAAGCACACCACTGCCATCACTTTGTTGTGTACTTTAAATTTTTTTTCTGACTTAGGGAGACTCTCAAGTGAACTTTTCACAGGGCTTTCCTAGGAGGATTTGTTCATATGAGAGTTGTATTTTTCTTCATCTCACGCTGAGAAAATGTCCAGAGTAGCCCAGTGAGTTTCCATCATCAACAAGGGATTTGAACTCTGGTCTCCACAACTTTTGTTCCTGGGTTGTAAATGTAATTTCCTAATTAGTGCAGCACAGTTTTCAATGAATATCTCATAGTATCTCAATTCAACATAGTTTGTGGCAGCTACAAAAATGAAGTTTCTGGAGTATAACAACTACTTTCAAAGTAAGTACAGCACAATTAAACAGGAAATAGCACTTTAAAACCAAGTACAGAATTTTTTTTTCAAATTCGGTTACATAGTGTAATCAAACAGCTTTATCATGCTGGTTGGCTCTGCCATCACATGCTATATACTTAAATAAAAAGCAATTTATCTGCACAAAATCTCCCATTTTTCCTAATAGGCATGAATTGTGTACTCTTCATTTTACTTGATGCTTTGCATGGGAGAAGACTTGAAATGTTCTAACTGAAAGGTTCTGGTATACATCTATTATTAAGCTATACAAGGAAGGCAGATGTCTAAGCCAAACAAACCTGGCACCTGAAGAAACATTCATTAGGTAGAAGTACTTCTTCAGAAATTTTGTATCATTAAGGATAATCAAGAATGCATCAATAAAGTGACATAGTTGATTACTTGTGCATCTGTTTGTCTATTTTTGTATGTGTGCACTGCATTTCTTTGCCAGCAGCCATGGGCACAATTGCGTTTTTTCATTGCATCACACCAATAGGGTGAAGATGCTGCCTTTGCAATGTCTTGACTTTGTGGTGATTTAAACGGCAAGATTTCCCCATGTTTGTTTTATGCAGATATTGTTAAAGCTCAATTCACACTGTACATAATTGCTACTGACACCAGAATGTCTTCAAAGGTCATTAATAGCATAATGTAGGAATTACATTCAAGAAGTGTAATTTACATGATGAATAGGAAAATAGGGCTTCAGTGAAATTGCTATAAATGGAAGTTACTAAAAACAAGCCATAATAACATGCTGCCTTTCAATATTCTTTTTTTAAACAATGTTTTTAAAAGAAAAATAGTACAAAGTGGAATAATGATAATAGCAATGATATCAACGTGTATTCGAATTCCTTTCGAATCATTTTAAATGTAGAGGCGGCCATAGATATATTCATGAGTGTTATCAATTTGTAAGCTCAGTGAGATCCAGTCCATTAGAAATGTTTTCTGTCACTTCCTAGGTACTTAGCAGAAGAATAGATTAGAAATCTGCAGAAAATCCTCCATTCTTACCACATCTGAATTACAGAAGAGAAAAGTCTACTGGCAAAAAGTAATGGTTCTTCATATTCAATATTTATTTAATTATTTAATTTATTTCAAACATTTCTATCCTGTCCATCTCAACTCCTGAAGAGGGACTCAAGGCAGCTTACATATGGCAGACATTAGATGCCAACAATAACATCAATCACATTACAAAACAAATTGACAGTTAGATGAACAAGATTACAAATATACATTAAAATATTAAAAATAAAACGTTAAAAATGGAACATTTAAATAGCGCAAGGCTCAAATCACAAATCCAAATCCAGAGTTTCAGCCTGATGTCTATTCATGGTTAATTCTCATTGGTCAATTGCTGTTACTGCTTGGTCAGCTGCCCAAATGCTTGGTCTCAGAGCCATGTTTTGACCTTTTTTTCTAAAGGAGAGGCGGGAGGGAGTCACTCTAATTTTGCTGGAGAGTGTGTTTTATAGGCAGAGGATCACCACCGAAAAGGCCAATAGTTATGATTGGAGAACTGTTATATTTGTGTGATTTCAAGTTGCTTTTGAGTTTGCAACCCTAAGATTCAACCCTATAGGTTTTTTTGGGATGATTTGTTCAATTTTTATATAATTTTTATTATTTTATAGTGTATATGAAAAAAAGAAAAAAAGGGGGGGGCATAAAGAGTTTGGGAAGATTTGTACAGAGAGGGCTTTGTCATTGACTGGATCTGAGACTAAGGGCTCTTTCACACAGCCCTCTATCCCAGAATATCACGGCAGAAAATTCCACATTATCTGAGTTTGGACTCAGATAACCCAGCTCAAAGCAGATATTGTGGGATTTTCTCCTTTGATATTCTGGGATATAGGGCTGTGTGGAAGGGTCCTAAGAATGTGTGACTTGCTCATTTTCAACCAGTAGGTTTTCATGGCTGAACAGAAACTCTAACCCTGGAGTCCAGAGTTGCAGTCCAATGCTCAAACCACTGAACCATGATGCCTCTATGAATGGAGTACAGTTCCTATATCATACTCATGTCCGAATTTCTTGTAACTTGTGTATGGCCAAAAAGAGAGAGTGATTGATACAAGTAATGAATCAGTTCTGAAAAAATTGTTTCTGGCAGCCTGAATTGTAGATGTTGATATTTATAAAAGCCTTTTCTAGTCTTTGTGTTCAAACATAGACTAAACACATGGAAGAAAACCTACTGTGACAGTGTGCTATAATGATACTGATGTATGAAGCTCCCTTATTTTTATTCTAAAAATGAAAAAATGGCAATTTCTCATTTAAAAAGTAATCAAACATTTTTCTTACAGTCAGATTCCATAGATGCAGTCAATATTTTCATTACATTTCCAGTATATATAGCACATGTTGTACCTGATTGCCATGCAGCTGTTAGATATGAGGAACCTGTCTGAAAATAGGTGACACCACCTGTCACAATCAGACGCCACTTAAACAGGCAGTCACAAGTAGGTGTGAAAAAGAGTTTATTGTCCACAAATCACCGTGCATAGAAAGCACTTAAAAGACTAAATTAGCTCAAATAAAGTAGCCTAATTGGGCATAAAACAGTCTTTGTGAGCATCAATAAACAGGAAAAATACAAAAGAAGCAAGATCAAACGTAGAATCGGAATGGAGTCCTGGGTCATCATGGATAGGCAGTCCTAAGGGTTGAGCATCAGGCATAGTCACAGATACTGGGTCAAACAGAGGGAGGAGGCAAGCCAAAGGTCCAGAGCAGCAGAGTAGTTCAAAGGATTTCAAACCATGGAAAACGTGGTACGGGCAGCAGCAGTGAAGTTAATCCGTATAGGATACCAGACACAGCACTTCAGAGTCACAAGTCCCAAACACAACACCTTGCCAGCCTCAAAGTGAAGCGTCTCAAAGCCCACATTTTATTAGTCTTCCATCTTGGACCCACCCGAACTTGACAATGCCTCATCATTAGCAGGCTCAGCTGCTGTTACCTCAGCAGCTGCAGACCCTCTCCAAGTCTTCCATCTCCTGTCAAGACTTAGGTCTCCCCAGCAGTTATCAGAATAGCTGAAGGCCATTCAGTGTCACCAGAGAACCCCAAAATGTGTCACTGCTTGTGGGTTCCTCGTACACAGCCTGAACCTCCTGCACCCTGGCTCAGTCCATCTCTGGCTCTTCATCCAAAGTACTTCCTTCACTCTGACTCCCATCCTTCCCAGGGAAGCCCTCAAAAGACTCCTCATCAGTAGGCTCTGTAAGTATTTGCCTTATTCTTTTGCACTGAGAGATCATTTCTACACTTTGTTCACGATTAAGCCTTTTGCTTCCCCTCTGAGGCATAGAATGGCTATCATCAGCCCCACCCAGTTCCATACTGCTGCTAGATGCTGAAGAATCAGCCCCACCCAACTTTCTACTACCAGGAGCAGCAAGAGCCCCAGGCTCTACTATAACAGCACTAATTCAGCATTGTACACATGACTGAACACATTATAGTTCAAAGCAGATTTTAAAGAGCTGAACACTTAAAACCTCCTAGCTGGAGAGGCAAATTTGTCTGTTTTGATTCTCCAGTATTCCATCTTCTCTAAACCTGAAATTACATTCACAAAGAAAGTTGTAATGTTTGGAAAAATCTTTTTAAAAGAGAAGCAAAAGAACACTCTTACCTTTTTCTCAATATGTACCATTGGCCTGTTCCAAAAATAGGCACATATGCAGGTACATAAGCAGTCTAAATAAATTGTATCCATGGTTATATGCAGTGCTTGTGTGAACTCTTTAATCCATTTTGACAATAGAACAGCAGCAGCAGAAACAATGTGAATAAAAGTTAGAACTAATGATTTATAATTTATGTAAGAATAACATTGGTTTTGGCAATTGAACCAGTGCAATTGAACATGTTGGAATCCACTTTGTCTCCCCCTGGGGAGATAGGGTGGAATACAAACAAAGTTTTATTATTATTACTCAAGAGATATTCCCTTCAAATCAGAATTTTCCTCCTGTTTCACTTTTAACCTCTCAAAGAACTTCCAAACGTTTTTTTTAAAAAAATAGATTGTTATTGACCAGGAGGTGTGTGCAAGTATTTGTGTGCTGTTTTGAGTGGAATGTGAAATAAATATGCTCAGAGACATCTTTTTCCTTGATTTTCCTTTTTCCAAATTGATGTTTTACACCAAAATCTGGTTGCCTTAGGTCCCATGGACAGAGAAATGTGGGAAGTAAATGAAATAAATAAAAAGATAGGCATTAGGTTCTAGTGAAAAATAAAGTAGTTTGGAAGCATGAGAACTCTGGATTCTTTAAAGCATTAGAACATCTGAAATAGAATATGGCAAAGTGGGAATTTTGGCAGAAAAAAATGTAGATTAGTGAATTTTCATTGACCTATACTAACTACCTGAAAATCTGATACATGGTCATGACTGATAGGCTGCACAGCAAAAAGCTCAGAATTTTCTTTCTTTCTACATATTAATTAATCACAAACTGTATCTGAAAGAGGCAGGAACACCATGGCCCTCTAGGTAGTTTTTTTTCTATGAGATCATATCTGACTTCTGAAATAAGGTTAATTTGTTCAGAACACGGTGCAGCCTGTTTGATTTATAGCATTAAAAGCTGCTTTGATTAATTTAATCAGCTCCACATTTTTCAGATAATCTGTGGGCTGCTCCACTGTGTACAGAAATCCAAGGATTTAGACCTTTTAAAATGAAGTGTCATGTATGAAAAGTGTGAGAGTGTCTGCTAGCATTATGGGGTTCATTTTATGGGGCTTTGCATTAGGTCTTCCAGCCTGAGATGATAATAAATGGCAATCAGATATACAGAAATTTATCTAAAGAGTTTATGATAACATCTAATACAACAGAACAGTTTCTCTTTCCAGGTCAAAATGGAGACTTCTGGAAACACAGGGCAAAGCAATGTGAGCAACCAAGGCTTGATCACAGATAAGACATTACAGGGTGCATCTACACTGTAGAATTAATTCTATTTGACCACAGGCTACATTAAACATTAGGATAGGCTTTCTACACTAATCCACTGAAATGATCTTAAACTGGCAACTACAGTTGCCAAATTAGGATCATCTCAAACTCTGAGTTTTTTTAATCATGACCTGAGACCTAGAGAAAGCCACTGGTGGTGTAGTTAAGCATTATGCATTGAGTAGAAATCACAGCTCCATACAATTTGTCATTCAAGCACACACACAGACACACACACACACACACAGATTATATTTTCCTGATTTGAAATGAAGAGAAGATCTTAATTAAAAAGGAATTTCTTAGAGCAAGGTGAGGTGAGTGGAATGTTCTTTCTCACTTACCAAGAGACATAGAGAAAGAATGTTTTTCTAGCTTGCTAGTTTCTAGACAAAGATGGATGTAGAGAAGAAGATAGGGTGAACCCTGGTGTCACAAGGATTGAGAGGGAAGCAGGAAGCTAAATAAGTAATACTAGAAAGTGTTTGAAAGTTGTAGCAAAAAAATTAAGCTTTGTAAAGTCATAGGAAACTACTGCTCTACTATAACAATATGAAATGTGCACATAGCTCATCATTCTTGTCTGAAACGGAGCCTCCTCTGGTCTCCCACCTGCAAAAACTGCTCTCCGAGATATGATAGCTTGCTTTTCAGGCCCTTTTATTTTAGTGGTTCTGATCATTGTTATTATTGTGCCCTTTCAAGGTCATGGAGTGGGCAACACATTCAAGCTCACCCAATTGATTTCCTGTGGTCCTGCTGACTCAAACCCTGGTCAGCAGAGACAAGGTCCAACTCTCAAAATGTTGAAAAACAAGCACCCTGAAGTGTACACTAGAAGCCACAGCTCCATAGGCGCCAAGAATTTTTAAAAAGCTTTAATGACCTTTTCCTCAGTTCCATGTGACTTCCCAATGAATACCCCTGGTACTCATTGCAGGGCCAACTGAGACTCATTTTCCCATTCTAGCCAGGCAGGAACAGAGTAATTAGATCCCATTATCTCTATTCCTACAGCATTCCTTTCCTTGGCAGACCAAAAACAGCCAGTAAGACTTCAAATCAAGCAATGACAGTTTATTAAATTTTCCACCATACCTGGAACCAATCTACAGCAATAACAGGCAGTGCTCCTGCACCTACCAGGGAGTAGATCATTGCTGGCACCGACCAGGACCAATCAACAAGCAGCACAGCAAAGTATCTCTGTTTTGAATAGCTGTCAAAGTGTTATAAATAAATCTGTATGTTTTTGGAGCACAGACTCTGCTGACATCCACTTTGGCTAAGCATATCTGTTCTTTGCCTTAATTCTATCTGTGTCTTATTCAATCCTTTGGGAGCATGACATGCCAATCCCAGAACCCATGTTTCTTGTGGTAGCTGAGATCACTCAATAAATTTACTACAACACTCTGACTCTTCTTCTGTTTTAGATATGCATAATATTATATTAAGTCCATTCTATTTCCTCTTCTGTTCTTTTTAAAAGGCATATTGAGCAGATATTGCAACAGTGAGAAGTAAAGGAGTATGTAGAAAAGGCTATGCACAAAATTCTTCTTTTTGACATTACTTTCTATGACCCAAAGAGCTTCTATTCCATCTCTTTCCCCTCTTTCTTTTGTAAAAAAATAGTCTTTGTAGATTTTACTGCAGTGAAAAGATATATAATAAAGAAGGCGCATTGCATAGTTTCTCTAGGCTATGAGCTGCTCTGTTACCTCTTGTCACACTGCTGTGAATAAAAGAGCCATGTGATCATATGTGACACAAGCTTCACATTTAATATATTTTTACTCTCCATTTTAATGCAATATTAATTAGCATAAATGCATCACTTATTGGAAAGAATACTCAGTTCAGAACTAACATCCTAAGTTATTAATGAGTTTCCTTGGGGTTTGCATGTTCCAGCTTATAACCTGTCCAAATTTCACAGGCAGACATTCTTGCAAATGTGAATTTAGAATTACTTCATTGCACATGAGGATTGTTCCTTTTTTGTTTTTAACTATACTTTCCTGGAGAGCATCCGGAATACAGTGAATAAGGCTTCATGCAAGACCAAGACTTTAGCACAACTTTAAAAGGCCAGCTCTGTGTTTTGATGGATGGAAATTGCAGCATATGATCTAACAGATGGTAACACGTGTATTAAAACAGGCATTTTAAAAACAGTCCATATTTCAAGTAGAGAATAAATATGTGCAAGGAAGATTCTTTACAACTGCTTTAGGTGGAGATCTTGCATTTCTTCTGAATAAAGTATTCTCTATTGATTCCTCATGCAAGCAAACATGCCCTGCTTATGCTATGGGAACTGCATCCAACTTAATTGATCCAGTATGCTTCCTTCCTTGAGCACCCTTTTCTGCGTATTATTTATTTAAAGCATTTTAACCCTGTTGTTGAGACAAAAAACTTCACAGAACAGATCAATAGTAAGAGTAAAAATGGCAATCCCTTCCTTCTGGCTTGCTGTATAAAAGACATACCACAAACACCAAACAAACAAGAAAGAGAGATGAGATGAAGTGAAGTGAAGAATTCCCCTATTACAGTTCTTGAAACAAACAGATGGGATGGCAGCCATTCAAATAATCTGATGAAATGACAGCTATTGGGTGAGAACTGAAAAAAAGCTAAAAGCAGCTGGATTTTCAGCAGAGCTGATGCAATAACTTTCTTTCATTTCCCGAAGTCAGAAGAAATGGTTCCCAGTCACCTACTCTTGCATCTAATCACAGTTAAATGCTATGCCATCAAGGAGATTAGGAGTTTCTGATTTCATTTTTTAAATGAGCCCAAGTTATCTTATTTTTCATTATTCACATGCCCTGTTTTTTCCTACACCAGAGCTTTCCAAACTGTGTGTCGTGATACATTATTGTGTTGGCTACAATGTGTTGGTGTGTTATGCAAATGTAATGATAAACCTCTGAGTCTATGTAAAATAAGCAATACTTAATATATTTTTTACAATTTATGTATGTCCCCATGTCTCTTATAAGGGGTTCATTTAACGGATTTACTGTGATGCAAAATAATGCATGTCTAAAAAAGGGTTTCACCAACATGAAATGTTTGGAAAGCTCTCTTCCAGAGTACAAAATATTTCTCTTGGAAGTCGTCAAGCACTAACTCAGCCCAGCTTTGGGTGCATCTACACTGTACAATAGAATTAATGCAGTTTGACACCACTTTAACTCCCATGGATCAATGCTTTAGGATTCTGGAATTTGTGATGTGGTGATGCACCAACAAACTTTGGCAGATAAAGTTAAAGATCTTGCAAAACTACTAGTATCATGATTCAATACCATTGAAATTTTTATTTGTATACAATTGCTGAAATTCCCTCTTATACAGGACTGCTAAAATAGGAGACCCCTATATTTATCTGGAAACCCAAAACAAAAATGGGAGATTGTACTAGCAATCTGCAATTAATCAAAAAACCATCCCATTTTCAGCTCTCCCTCCCCCACCCCCATTTTATTTACCCAGAAATTCCCAAAATAAGGAGGGGGGAATACTTTATTGTGATCAATCAGCTGGAAGTTCTGTTTTCACTCTGGGAAGATCCGGCCCATTGGCAACAATGGGGGAACTGGCAAGTCTCCTCTTTCTGTAATTTTTATGGCTCATGGGATAAAAATTGCCACACTTGGAGGACACATTTACAACTGCAATTCCCCCAAGTTTAAGAATGTTTGAGTCTTCCACTATTTTTAGGAATTTAAAAAAAGTTTTTATATGCTGTTTTTATATGTTGTAAACCGCCCTGAGCATCGGGAAGGGCGGTTTATCAAGTCGAAATAAATAATAAATAATAATAAAAGTGTCTACAAATAAAGGAGGAAGGCTGCTAGACTGGTGCAAATGTACACACACACAAGCCAGAAGGTAGGAATGGGAAGGGAATAGCAGAGAGTTAAAGAGTTGAACTAGCAGAAAACGCTTCTTTGGGGGGGGGGGGGGGAGGAACTTAGGCTACTAATGCAGTACAGACTACAGAAGCCAGAACGGAGTCAGGCTATTCCCTAAATCTATCCCATATTCAGTCAAATTGAAGCAAAAAAGTGGTTAAAAATATTTAGACACACACACAAGCCTTTTTTCAACCCACAGCTTAACCCCCCCCCATTCACCTCCACCCACTCCTATTTAGAAAAATTACTAGTAAAATAAAAGGACTATAACAAAGATATTAATTATTAATAATAATTTTATTTCTTTCCTGCCTGCATCACGAGGCATTCCAGAAGGATACCATGGTTGATGATATCAAAGGCTGTTGAGGGACACAAACCCCTTGTCAGTATTGAGTCAGAGATCACCCACTAAGGTTAGCAGTCTCAACTCCGTATCCTGCTCTGAAGCCAATTTGAAATTGGTCAAGGAAGTGTGTGTCATCCAAGACTGCATGGAATTGGAGGGCAACTGCTTTCTCAATCACCTTGCCCAAAAAAGGAAGGTTACACCCTGGTATGTAATTATTGAGGTGTAGGGAATCCAGGGAGGGTTTTTTCAGCAGCAGGCTAACTGCTGCTTCTTTTAAACAAAATGGAAAATTCCCCTTCTTGAGAAATGCATTAATAATTTGTTGTATTTGAGGACAGATTGTATCTCCTCCCTGAATGACCAGCCAAGTTGGACAGTGATCAAAATGGCAGGTTGTCTTCCTTACTTGCCCCAGAAGCTTGTCCACATCAACAGTACTCACCAATTGAAACTGATCCAGTGTAATCCCACTTGCAGAGTTGTTAGATACCTCGTTGTTAGCCTCTACTCCAATGACAGTGTCTAAGTCAGCTCTTATGAGAGAGATTTCATCCGCAAAATGGTTTTTAAAGGCATCACAGTGAGATACTGAAAGTTCTAGGAATGGGTCGAGAGGGGAGGGCACCTGGGTTAAGCCTCTCACCAGTCTGAACAGCTTGGCTGGATGAGAATTTGCAGATGTAATGCTTGCATTGAAATAGAACATGGAGGTAGTTAGCTCTCTCTCTCTCTCTCTCTCTCTCTCTCACACACACACACACACACTCACTCACTCACTCACTCTCAAATGCCAGGATGCCACAGAAAAATGGAGGAACTTGCCCTGGTACATATAGACCAGTTTTGCAAAAAGACATAGGATCAGCTTTTTTTGGCAAAGCTAGGGGGGAGGGCAACGGACCCAGTACACAGCTGTTCTTCTCATGTGGTAGCCCAATCAGCTGCTATGTGCCCCATTATTGCTGACCTTCGGCTGCCACCCCACAACCCCCCCCCCCCCCGGCCTGTTTGTCCCATTTCTGGGTATTTGGTTGCAAGATTACCTGAAACCCCAAAAACGGTATCTCAAAATGATATTGTGCACACCCCTAATAGTTCCTCATGTCTTAATTTTTTATTTCCCATATACAGTTAACAGACCACCACACTGCCTTGGGAATTCTGAGAGTTATAGTATAAAAATAGGAACATTTTCCAAGTCTTCTCCTGTAGGAACAGAATGCTATTCTTTGGACTGATCCAAGAAGGCTCTTCTATGCTCGTATGAGCACCTGTGTCTTTGTAGAACTCTCCCACCCCCCAAGTATTCACACTTAATTGTTGTTTATAATGTAAGATGTATTATTTTATAATTTAAACATATTGTATATGTATGTTTGCTTCAGTGTATAGCTTCTAATTTTCAGTTCTTCTAATGTGGTACAGGAACTAAAATGAGTACAGTACAGAGGGCTTTTAGAAGTATGCTTCTTATATAGTCAAAAAAGCTTACAATCACACTGAAGTTTATACCACTGAGGAATTCTCTCCAGAAATGCTGGCAATAAACCAATATCTACTTATTTATATATTTGTATGTGATTAGCTGAAAAGATTACAAGAACCACCACACAGTGTTTGAACAGTTTATAAAAAATAGTAGTGGAAAAAGAGTCTCCTGAAGGAAAATTAATTAGAAGAAATTTCTTACTCCCACTCAACATACCAGCACACTATACAAAGAGTCAGCATTTTCATCAGGGATATCAGTGTACTGTTTTTATTTTATTCACTGTCAGACAACTCATTGTTAGATTTAATTAGGTACTTTTAATTTTTTTTAAAGTCTCTTTAGATCTAAGATGGTAGATAAGTACAGTTCTCATAATGATGATGGGAAAATGAGAGGAGAATAACTTAATTCTTTCTCGCCTTCTTAGTAAGCTCGGGAAACCACAGAAAACATAGACTGATTTTCCTAGTATAGTTGTTTCAAGTGGGAAGGAGGTCAAGGGAACTAATTATTCAGAACTTTTCTTTTTGGTTACAAGACTAAGGGCATCCTAGGATTTTAGGGTTAACCTGATGCTTTCCCCAATCAAATTAAATTTTCCAAGGAAAAAGATTTCTTCTAAAAATCTTTGTACCCATTGAATAGTGCTGCTAATTGATCACATAGGCCCCACCTAAACTGAAAGTATAATGCTGTTTCAAGCTGAGTCGAAACTGTGACAGCACAAAATGCATGTCTCCAATGCACACATTTGAGAATATATAGTGCTTTAGAAGAAGAAAGGTCTGGGTACTGCCAAGAAAATGTGCTGTAACAGATTCCAGTGTATCCCAGATCAAGGGAGAAATTGGCTCCACAAAATGTGAAGCACACTTGTAGCACAGCAGTTCTCGTTTGTGCCTGGGGGGCAGGGGCCAGGACCGGGGGTCCCATTGGCATTGGGGCCTGCAGCAGCAGAGTTGGATTCTGAAGAGGATTTAGAAGGGTTAGCAGAAGGAGAGTTTCCCATCACTGGGCCTCCTTCTCCCACGGAAAGCCTGGCTTGGGAGGAAGGTTGGCTTGACCCTTACGACGAGACAGATAACCAGGTGCAAATGGAAAGCAGTGATAGCGAAACTTATGAACGGCGGGGGGAGAGGTTCACAGGATCCTTTGAGTGAAAACATGGAAGAGAGCGGCTGGGAAGAATCTAGGGAGGAGAGCTCTCATGGAGATAGAGACCCAGGTGCTGGGAGGCAAGGCCGAACCTTTGATAGGAGACGAAGCATCGAGACTAGCAGGAGGGGATGGTTCCATAGACTAGACAGGCCGAGGTCCGTCAGCAAAGATTGGACGCAGCGAAGCCTAGGCGTCGGGGACCTCGGCCGAAAGATTAAGTATAGGATCCGTGGGACGAATCCTCAGTACTTCGGCCACGTCTCTTCTGAGCAGGCGTGAAGCGATGTTGGTCCACGGAGCTAAGTTGGCTAGTGGCCTACCAAGTCTTGCCTTGTATTTTGTACCTTGCTTTGTTCCTGAATCCGCATTGCTGTGCGGAGCCTTGCCAAGTCTTTTGGACTCTTTACCAAGCTGTTTTGGACATTGATTGCCTTTTGCCTTTGGATTTGCTTTTGCTATTTTTATGGACAATATTCCTTTGAAACTGTTTCTATATTCAATAAAGTAGTTAGCCTTCAGTCCGTCTCTGTGTGTGTGATTAAGGGGCCGGTCAAGTCCGTGCATCGTGACAACACTGTAGACACCAACCCCTGCTGAAGCACAGTAAAAAAAATCTCAAACCAGCTGTCGAAAAATAGCCTAAAGGCATGGCTGGGGGCTAATTGATTATCTCTTATACTGTCACTGTCTTTTTTTCCTGCACTCTATTTGCCTCTAGTTGGACTTGTGCAATCCAGATAAACCTTGACCCATTTTGTGTCCCAACATTTGGTGGGGGTCCCAATCTGGTTTTGGGAGCCTCCCAAAATTGGGAGGGCAGATATCTGTTTTCACTCTGGTGTGCTGAAGATCTGTTTTCTATTGGCCTATTATGGGGGGAGGGGACTGCCCAGGCTCTCCTTCCCATCATTTTCGACATTTAAACTGTTTCTACTCTAGAGGAGAGGTGCTCAGCTGCAACACTCTTTCCAAGGCATTTAAAGGAGGCAAGTTCTTTAGGCTGTTTCTTACTCTAGAGGAGAGGCACTTGGTTGTAGGTAGGCACTTTAAGGAGGTTTTTTGTTCTTAAAGTTGTCTACTCCAGATGAGAAGTGCTGCAGACAGGCATGTGCATGCTTTCTCTTCCAGGCCTGCACTATGCCAGCAGCCACACATTCTTTCTGAGGCATTTTAAGGAGCCTTCCCACTTCCAGGTAAGGAAGAGCGATGACTTCCTGGAAGAGGAAAGGTAATGGTTTTCAGTGAATGAGTGTGTTTTTTTTGTTTGGTGGGGATTATTTAAAAAGATTGATGCCAAAAAACAAGAAGAGGAGCCGAGATAATCTACTGTTTGCTTTTGTGTCAGGTGAGTTTCTGTACTGGGAGGGCCCTTATTGCTATGGGCTCCCAAAGTAATGAAGATACTGAAGGAAATGGAGGGAACAGAAGAAACAAATTCAGCACACAAGTCTAGCTCTAGTGCATGAATGTGCATCTCTCCCAGAAATGGGGGGAAAGCCTTCACTGCAGTTTGAGGTCAAATCACATGTTCAATGTTCAATGTAATCAACTTCCTGGCAACAAACTGGTTGCAGACATGGCAATTTGATCACATACAGAGTGAAAATTGTTTCTTCCACACCATTTCCAAACCAGATTACAGTATCAATTTAGAATTGGCTATAGACCTTTTTCTTTTGTTGATGCACAATGCCTTAATTCCTTGCATGTGTTCCCAATTAAGACAAGAAAAGAGGAGATTTTAAATGTTACATTAGGTTATTTCTGCAGACGTAACTAAGAGGTGGGACCACATAGAGAAAGGAGGGAGCAGCAGCTTTTATACACAGGTTTTTAAAACTTACACCACACTCACATTTCTACC
>JARBWK010000007.1:123926218-124197625 GCA_030556195.1 Anolis apletophallus
TATGTTCATTCCATGTCATGCTTCTGTCTTGCATATGTATATGTATGACTCTGTCCATGTGGCCATTAAACACAGAGTAAATTCACTTATTAAAAGGGAGTGTTTTATCAATATATCCTTTTATGATAGTCCATCGACATGACTGCTGTAGAACTTTCTCCAAATCTATGATTATTTCAGCATGCAGATCTCATAGAAACATTACAGCAAAATGGATGGGGGAAAAGAAGGATGGAATAAGGCTTTCCAGGTTCAGCTGTGTCAACAAACACATACTACTTCATATTCAAAGGTGGGCATACCTATGTTTTCCAGAAGCAAAAATCCAGCCAATTCATCTAGGAAATTTTTTAATGCAATTTGTATACTACTTGGAGGTGTAACATCAGAACAAGCACACATCCTGTTTGTTCCGGTAAGGTAATTTTTTCCTTACTTTTCTGAGAGAAGACCACTGGTCTATAAAAAGACCTCATAGACCAGCCTCATAGATTCTGAAAATGGGAGCAGTACACAAACATAGCCACTTACATTTGACATTCAGTAAAATATTTGGAAATATTTGGAAATATTTGTGGTGGAAAAGTCCTTGAGGTAGGATGTGACGTATTAATGTTCAGGTGTAAGTAAAGAGAGTCGGTGCTGAAGCCTTTTAAGTGAATACACTTGTCTCCAGTGTTACCTTTGTGCACCATTTTCTGTTTAATAGTGATAGCTTTGCTCTTCCATCTCATTATGAGCCTTTCAGGAATAGTTTCCTTAGGTCTTCAGCAGGAAAATGCTGTCCCTTGACTTTCAAATTCTGTCCTCTCATTATCACCCTCTATTATGAAATCATTTCTCTGGAGTATAACAATGTGGCTAACTACAGAGACATCTGTCACAATGAGAAGAGTGTTTGTATCCCAGAATGGTTCATCTGACACATTCAGAAGAGAGATGAAGAGGAAGAGAAAAAAAGAATGTGAGATCTACTTTTCAGTTATAATAGTATTATATTTCAATCTTAATTGCTTCAAACCTGAATCATAAAACACTGTGTTGATGTAAAAGAGGAGAAAGGGAATAGGATAGCTCTTGGGTGCAGACTATGAAAAATTTTAACCATAGTTTTGAAACTTAAGAATGTCACAAATGCCCCCTATTTTGCTATCCAACTACAAGAACTTAAGAACAATAAGGTGTATAAATGATGCCACAATGCATGGGTGTGGACAAATGATAAGCATTGCATGTGCATGAGAATTTGGTTGTGCATTCCGTTTTACAACATAAAAGTGGATAGCACTGTACAACTATTGTAGAATTTATAGACATAAAGTTACACTCATGTCTCTTCCACACTACCCCTATATTCCAGGATCAGATTCCAGATTACTTATACCAGATTATCTGATTTAAACTGGATTATATGAGTTTCTACAGCTAGATAATCTGGTATAAGTAATCTGGAATCCGATCCTGGAATATTTGAATGAAAGAAAGTATTGTTCCTGGGGGAAAATGCAGCCTGAGCCCTGCCACATACACAGTGAAGAACCTTCTTATAGTGACATCAGAGGCACTCAAAGTGGCCAACTTCTGATCAAAGGAAATTTAATATAATGCTAAATTTTTAACTTTGTGGTTTTTATACATTATAACTGGATTTTCAATTCACTTCTGACATGATAAATAAATGAATAAATACTTCACTACTCTATCTCTCTTCAGCTTTGATCAATCTTATAGTCTGCCCAAAAGTCTGGACTGCCTCTCTTGTGACTCTCTCACCCTGCTGGAGTCAGCTCTTTCCAGCACTTGCTGCTTTTAAGCACAAGAAACTAAGGGCAAAGGTACATGACACCCTATTCACTATTTTTGGTGGTATGGCATCATAGAAATTGTAGCTCCATACTTTGCTAGTGTTCCTTGTTAGGAGAGGCTCTTCTGTTGTCTTTCTTAAAGGGCAGAAATAAGGACAAAACTCATAAAGTTTCCAAACTCCCAATGAGGTTCTTGAGCTGTTCCATCCAATTCTATTATAAACATTAGTGTGTAGTCATTACAAGCAGAATAAGAGATAGGGAGGAGGAAAACATGCCAAATGCCTATGAGACATGACAAGCCTGTCAGTTTGATAAAGAAATGTATATTAGGAAGGAATGAAGTCACTCCAAAGCTGCAGGTTTCCTAGAGGGAAAATAGAGCTGTCCACCTTATGTCTTTTAATCAGATGTTACTTGGTGAACTTTGCTAAACAATCTTCACTAAGCCTGCTGTTCACTTTCTAATTAAAACTAGTATCCCCATGAGTTCACTGGGAATCTTGTTAAGATTAAATCTTTGGTGGTTGTCTGTTTCTGTTGTCGGCTGTGATTTTAAAAGTGTCAGGATGCTTACTACATTGGAGCAGATATTTGAAGATGGATTTGCTGAGAACAGATGTAGGTAACTATCAATCATATCTGGTTCAGTGGCAGAATTTAATTAGCAGACAAAATAGAATTCTCCCTGAGTTGTGTACAAATAGTATTCACATATACAAATGTTTATTTGCATTCTCAGGAAAAGGAAAGAATTTGACATTGTTACAATGCATGATTGCCAGCCTCTCCCCAGGCAAAACAATTTGACTTATGTCTTAATGATGTGTGTTTGTGTGAATCTATATCCATGGGAATATGTAAACACAGAGAATGCATATTTCCCCACTCTTCCACTCACTTACATCAACATTCATCCACAATAAAATATCATATTGCTAACTTTAAAACAGAATTTTCAGAGTTTGTACTTTTTTAAAAAAAATAAATCTCAAACATATTTCTATGGAGATAAAAAAGTTAACTACAAGAAGTTTATTTTTATAATAGTTTTTTCCCATATAAGATGGTTAATTTTTTGTTACTTCATGGAATCTACATTTGGGAATACCAAAATGGCCATCAGTCCAACATCCCGCCATGAAGGAATGCACAACAAATGCACCCCTGAAAGATGTCCATCCAACTTCTGTTTAAATACCTCCACCCTCTGAGGCAATCTATCAAATTGTCAAACAGCTCTTACATTGAGAATTTTTTTTCTAATGTTTAGGTGGAATCTAATTTATTGTAACTGGAATCAACTTCAATCCCTGGAGCACCAAAATAAGCTTACTCCGTCTTCTACATGGCATCCGTTCAGATATTTAAGGATAACTATAATTTCTGAGACTTTTCTTCTCCAAGCTGGATATACCTACATTCCTAAACCTGTGGGGCTTGGTGTCCAGAGCTTTTATCATCTTGATCATTCTTCTCTGCTTATCCATATCCTTCCAGCTTGTCAATATCTTTCTTGAATTGTGGAAACCAGAACTGTACAGAAAATTACAGTCAACCAGAGCAGAATAGGGTGGCACTACTACTTTATTTGCTCTGGATACCACATATATCACGCTTTTTTGGCTGCCACATCACTGTTGACTCATGTTTATCAACCCCCCCTGTTTTTAAATACTTCTGTCAAGCCAGCTGTCTCCCCATCCAGGACTTCTGTATATAAGTTTTCCTGCCTAGTTGTAGTACCTTACATTTGTCCCTTTTGAAATTCATTTTGTTAGTTTTAGTCTAGCTCCCCATTTTCTCAAGATTATTTTCTCAAATCTGTTCCTATCTTCTAAAATATTAGCTCTCTTTCCTAACTTGGTTCATGATAAGCATGCCTTCTATCTCATCATCCAAGTCATTTCTAAAGATATTAAACAATATCTGGTTCAGAATAGAATCCCAGTTTAGCATATTAGTCACTTCTTCCCCAGAATGAAGAATAAACATTGAAGTCCACTCACCTAGTTTAGTCTGTCAGTTATAGATCTGACTAACTGCAACCCTTCCAACATCCTTCTGAAATCAAGATATACTATATCTTTGTCAAGTGTCTTCCTGAAATCAAGATACACTACATCCACAAAACTCCCTAATCTACCAACCTGTAATTCTATTTTAAAAATAGACATGGCATACAGCATGAGTGATTTTCCTTAAACCTACGTTGAATTTTAATGATAACAACATTCCTTTTAAACTCATGATGAACTGACTGGTTAATTATTTCTTCATTAACCTTTTGTGATGCTGTTTGGTAGCTGTCCTCTTTTTTACCCCTTTTAAAGATATGTACAACAGTTGTCCTTCAATTTGCTGGGACCTCTCTGATCTAAGAATGATACAAGATTATTGCCAGTGCCTTTTGAGATTACCTCTGTCAGTTCTTTCAGAACCCTTGAATGTTCATCTGATTTGAATTCATGTTATAGACATTTATAGACCACCTTCGGGGAGTGGAGGTCTATAAATGTGAATGTGAAGGTATTCGTTACTACTACTTTACCAATTCTGTACTTATTGCATGATTTATTCTATTGTCAGTGAAAACACTACTTTCCTTTTCGTAGAAAATTGAGGAAAATACTCCTTTTTTACTGTTTTTAACTTCTTTAGCAAACCTTAGCTCAGTTTGCGCCTTGTTTTTTATGACCCCCCCCCACACACACACACGCATACACTGTATAAATACAGTTTATAAAACTGTATAAAATACAGTTTCACTAAAAGAACTGTAAATGTTAGCTATTCAATTGTATTCCTCTTTAGTGGTTTCCTCCTCCTCCCATGTCTCTTTTTAAATCTAAGATAATCTGAAAGTTTTCTGCACACTCATCTTGGTTTCCCTAGAGACCTATTTTTAATTCACCATTAGAACTGTTTGTGACTGTGTATCTCACTTTTTAAGAAATTCCCATGTACCATAAACTCTCTCTTAAGACCTTGGATTCAAGAACAACATAGACCACATGTGCTTAGCATTCAGACAAATTGTTCAGACCTTAGCCAGACAGTTGACAATTTCTCTGAACACTAAAATTCTTTTTGATATTAAACCTAAAAGGTATTAAACCTAAAAGGTATATAAAGCTTCATATTCTCAGTTGGGACTCTGGCCAATTACTGACTTGCCCACAAGATTGCTACTGAGAAGAAAAATGATAGTGTACCTCTCTCTCTCTCTCTCTCTCTCTCTCTCTCTCTCTCTAGGTCACCCATTTCTGGCAAAAATATAATGACATTGCTAATCATGAGCTCCTGACCTACATAAAAATTACAGTGACACCTCTCTTAGGTGTATTTGACCTCTCAATACAAGTTTTGTTAAAAGCATGAACAAAATCAGTTAGCATTTATCAACTACTTTCATTTAGCCTTTGGCTGGCCACAAATATTGTGGGGTCTATGTGAATTTGTTTTCACATTCAGCCTTCACTGGTGACACAACAGCCATGCATGCTTATCCAAGCTGGTCAATGCTTGCCTTTAAGACAATTTGGTGTTTGAACTTGAGGGGTTTCCGAAAGATGTCTCCGTACAAAATAAATACATCTTGACAGACCTTTAGGGACATTCAAAAGTATTAAGATGAAGCTAATGACATGTAAAAATGTTGACATACAAGAACACAAACTTCTAACTACAGAATGAACAAGATGTAGCAATGAAAAATGTAATAAAATGTCCTTGAGCAAACCAAACTATCATTTTAACCTCAGCTCCCCATCTGTAAAATGGAAAGGTTTATTATCTGCACTACAGATTTTTTTATAAGTTTCTCAAATAGAAAATATCAAATACAATGCACAAATAATATACAAATAATAAGTGGCACCTCACTTTTTAAACTGCACAATAGGTCCCAGCTCCCTCTGGGAAGCAGTTATGTAGAAAATGCAGTAAAGGTCTCCTGTAGATGCAGTTTCAACTTCAGTAACTTTTATAATATTATGAATTATTTAATGCATTAAAAAGCTGCCATGATAATGGAAGTTGTCATTATCTATGAAAGACATGTTTATTTAGGTAGCCACCATGGAATTCCAAAATTCAAAGTTCCCAAAATTTCAAAATAGTGCACATGACTGGCTGAGAAGGTGACACTTTTGCTTTCTGATGTTTCAGTGTACCTCTACACTTTGCTCCATGTACAAAATTATTAAAAGCATTGTGTATCAAATTACTAGATTATGTATATAAACTACAAATGAAACATCAATGAATGTCATGTTTAGACTTGGGTCTCATCTCCAGTATCTATCAATCTATCTATCTATTTATCTATCTATCTGCAAGTATTTCCAGGATCCACAAAATTTGAACTGTGGAACACTTTTAGTTCCAAGCATTTTGTACAAGGAATACTTAACATCTATGTTGCAAGTTCTTAATTTCTTCTAAATTTACTCTTATACCACTACTGCTAGTTTACAAGAGGTCCTCCACTCCTGTTCAATGATGAAAGAATATAAGTAATGCAAATTAACAGTGTGCATCTTGGATTTAAGATCTCATAGAGGCCTCATTAGCCAGATCATGAAATTACAAAAGAATTTGACTGAACAAACATGTGAAATGTGGAACTGAAACTATTACTTTGACACATTACAACATTGTCTCCTGTGGATTCCTTTCTAGCCTGAACAATTAGTCTATTATTAGCTAGTGGCACACTTCTTGAAAAGGTGTGATTTGATGAAATTCAGAAACTCTACTTGAAACAGCTTCAGGAAAGGCATTTCTTCTTTTATAAATCCATTAAGATTAAATGATTTGTGGTCTCCATTCTGCAGGAGTTCCAGCTTCTGAAAAGCTTTTGTACAACAAGGCAGTATATCCATTTTCTATGAAAAGTATTTAATGGAATGCTTTTTTATTATTGCTGTATAAATACAGTTTCACTAAGCGAACTAGCTAGGCTTGGAGAGCTTTTCACTAACATGAGCCTGTTAATTACATTTAGATTTTTCCCATTGGCCAATTTCAGATTTTAAAGTCTTGTATTAAAGAGGAGCAAATTGTGTAAAGCTATTTAAGATATATTTAAAAACTACAATTCTGTTCTTTCTTATATTTAATTATTACTGCTTTTATTTATGAAAGCATTTCTATGCTGTTCAAGGAATTGACCTGAATATGAACAAATAGATTATAGTTTGGCATTGATGACTAGATAGATATACCAGTAAAATAGATACAAATACACATGCAACCTCAAAACAGTACGAGATCACCAGGAAAAATTTAAGGCAAGGTGGAATGTGGGTGATGTTAACATTACAGACAGGTCTTTATTAATTATGACTAACTGCAATTATGTTTTTACAGAACAGTGGAAACACAATAGTTGCATGAAACAATCCATCCTAATAATTCAAGTGAAATAGATAATAATCTGATCATTATGAAAGCAATGTCAAAATAATGATATAATTGATGACAGGGCTGTAGCCAGGGGAGTAGGGGTTCAACCCCCTCCCCCTCAAAAAACAGTTTCAGGTTTTAAAAATTTGGTTCACTCATCAATTCCAACTGGTTATCCACATCTCTACGCTATGTCTGAGAAGTAAAAATTAAACAAGTCCCTCCAGAACTGGAAGCACTATCTCAAGCAAATTATGACAATTTATTCACACTATCAAACAACAATAAAACAATATATTGGAAGCAACCAAGTTGGCCCACCCATAACTGGCAGGCAAAATTTAAGGCATTGGGGGAAGGGGTTGAAGGTCCTGATAAAGGAGCTCAGATGGTGGGGATGGTTGACAGGGGTAGAGCTGCAGGCTATTTAAGGCTGCTCCACCCCCTGCTTTGCTTTTTGCTTCAGTGTGAGGTAGGAAGCAGGTTCCTAATGGGGCAATAGGGCTTTCTCTCCTTGCTCCCTCCCATCCCCTCCCCTTTTCCAGATACTAGAATTTCCATTGCTATGTCTTTGCCCCAGGGAGATATTCTGCAAATTGGGCAGTTTCTGCCCTTGGCATTTATTGGCAGTGATTTCCTAGCAAAGCATAAGGACTGGTCTGGAGGTTTGTGTGGCTGCATTAAATTTATAGCCTTTGCCAATATATTACGAAGCCTTCATTTAGAGGTTCCCATTTTGTTCAGACCGGATGTGGTCTTCTCTTGTATCTGAGAGGCTCTTCAGGTCCTGCTTGCTCAGGTTCATAGCCTAACAAACTAGAAGGCATCAGATCTGGTCTGTCCTGGAAACTGTGCAGTCATACTCTCTTAACCTCAAAGCAAGGTATGGACACACTGTTGGAAGTATAAATCTTCATTATGTGGCCAACTACCTGGTTTGAGGTGGAAATCCTGGCTGTGGGCTTCAAGCCTGTATTTTCATCTCATGCTAGGTCACAAGTTGAGTCTTTCCTGGAAGAGGCTGTTTGCTTTGCTACCACAGGGGATGCCATTTTCTACAGTGTTTGAGAGGAGGTTCCAGGTCCTACTTGCTCTGGCTCATAGTCGAGTCCCCGAAAGGCACAAAAGTTAAGCAGTCACACTCTCTCAGCCATAGTGTAAGATACACACACTCAGATTAAATATAAATCTTCATTATATTACTTATATTCTTTATGGTGAATATCCTGGCAGTATCTTTTAGGATTGTGCTCTGCTCCCAAGAAGTAAACGTCTTCTGATTTCCTAGCTGCAACTGCAGTAATTCTGCAACTGCAGTAATCTTTGCACCTAGAAATACAAAGTCTGTCACTGCCTTCACATTTTTCCCTCTATTTGCATGTTAACAATCAGTCTGGTTGCCATAATATTGGTTTTTTATGTTTAACTGCACTTTCTTCTTTCGCCTTGGTTAGAAGGCTCCCCCTTGCTTTTAGCCATCAAAGTGGCATCATCTGCATATCTAAGGTTGCTGATGTTTCTTCCAGCAATTTTAACTCCAGCCTTGGATTCATCAAGCCCCACACATCACATGATGTGGTCTGCATACAAGTTGAAGAGGCAGCCTTGCCATACTCCTTTCCAATCTTGAACCAGTGGTCTGTTCTTGCTGTTGCTTATTGGTCATTATACCAATTCCCCAGGAGACAGACAACGCCACTTGGCATCAGTATACCACCAAGAACTTGCCACAATTTATTATGATTCACACAATACCTCAGCTGGAGTACACCTTGCTCAAGCACTCACCAGGAAGCCCAACGTAGAAATAAACAGTTTATTGGGGGGAGGGGAAGCACAGTAAAAGAGTAAAAAAATCCAAATAGGTAAGATAAAAGGAATCTCACAAAACCAGTGATAAAACTCCAATGCAAAGGTTAAAACATGAATATAAATCCAAGGAGCAGGGTAAACTCACGAGCTTGAATAATCCAAACATGAGGAATAAAACATCCACTTAAGTGATTCAAGAATCAAAGAACAACACATTAGCTTGAGTTCATTGTAAAATCCTCAAGACTTAAAGCAAAACTTGGCCAGGACATGAATTGAAGCGAGAACCAAGGCAAAAGATCCTTGCTCTTATTGCAAAGTTGCTTGATCTGATAAACAGTCTTTTCCCCTTATTGAGGACAGCAATGCATGAAAGCATTCCTTCAGCTGCTTTTTCCCATCATCTGACTTGCATCTGGAATTCTTCCCATGGAGAAACAGTCTCGCCTCTATATCTAATCTCTCTTCCAGCCTGTCATTCTACAAAACAGTTTCGTTTTCACACAGAGAGTCCTCCATTCTCCCAACTGGGAAATTGCCTTCCTGTTCCAACACCCCCTCTGTCTGAACAGACCCAGTACCCCCAGACCCCTCATCAACATCCTCAGCTGGCTGAGCTACAACATTCAGTCTTTCTTAATGTTAGTTAAAGATTTCTCCTTAATCAATGTAGTAAGTTTATTCATCTCCTCAAGTTTGTTAGGACATGTAAGAAATCAGTTGGTGAGTGTGTAAACTGAAAATGCAAAGCACGAAGCCGATTGGTTGGGCTATGCCTGGGGGGCTAGCTGAGCCTGGGAGTTTTGGCAAAAGTTACATGTTTAGGCTTGAGCTGTGAAAGTGAATGTAGGGAGAGAGAGAGAGAGTTCTTGCTCCGTGAGCTGCTGGAAGAAGTTTTTCCACATGAACACCTAAAGACCATTTTTTATCTCTCTCAAAGGACATTGTGTGAGTCAATGCAACTGTTCACATGACTGTATATATGTTGCTCTACATTACAAAGAGTAAACTACTTGTTCTTTACTGACCATCTGCGTGGCATATTTTCTTTCTCTGACAAGAAAGTGTGTGGACTGATAAAACATGAACTATGCATGATTTTTATTAAGCCACAAAGTTCACTTATTTTCATGTCAATTGTCTTGTGACGGAATCATTGAGCCTTTCCATCTTTGAGCATAGGTAACTCCTGCAGACATTATCATTTATAACAATAACCTATAGATGAATAGAGTTGATTGTCTAACATCCCAAGCAAAAAGAGTTCAGGTTTCATTTCAAATCTGACTTTAACTGTTTCTTCTAAAATCATATGTATTTGTGTCCCTTATTTATGGGCCTTTTTGCATGACCACACATATGATAAAAAGTGCCCACCTTTCCCTTGCATTTATGGCAATCACTAGATCTATTTTTATACATCTTAGTAATTCATTCTGGTGTTAGGTACTATCAGTACATAATTTTATTTTAAAAAATCAAGTCAGTACTCAGTACTCTTTGTCCAAAACTGATAAATGTTTATGTAAGAAAAACTAATGAACAAAAATACAAAATACTTCTCTCTCCAAGTCATAGCATTGAAAAATATGATTGCAGTCCCTTTTTAATTAGAATCATAATATTTGTTGTGGAATGTTATGAAGAAAAGAGGTGAGTGTAGATGAAAATACTTGTTGAAGCATCACAACTACTGAGGTTTACGTATGGACTAATTGGTTCTATTTTCTATGCTGTTCATTTTTTTTATCCATGAGGTTGAACGATTCTATGCCAGAGGCAGTTATGAATTTTTAAAGTCTTCGTGACCTTTCATATATATTTTATTATTTTCATTCAGCCACTGTATTAAACCCCATCAGTTTCCCAAGGTAGCAACTCAAGGTGTCTTACAGGCTAACAATTTAGCATTATTTCTCCTATTATACCTATATGGTAAGGAAATTTCAGGAACATACGTGTATTGTGGCACACAACTTTGTTTTTCATTCATGATTTCCCTTAATGTATTCATTTTGCATGCCTCTTTAACTATAGACTACATGTAAAGATTTAAAGAACTTGTTGGAATTCTTGTTTTCTATTTTGTATGAATGATTGGGGGAAATTAAGCAGGTCGATTTGATTCAAAATCCAGATAATTTGAAGAGCTATGCCAGTTCACATCTAGGCAATGATGTTCCAAATTTTAGTTATGAAGTATACCCCACTGAATAGCTGTTATTTATAACCAAGGGTTTTAGCATTAGAATAGTGGAGCCCCCGGTGGTGCAGTGGGTTAATCCATTGAGCTGCTGAACTTGCTAACCGAAAGGTCACAGGTTTGAATTTTGGGAGTAGCATGAGCTTCTACTGTTAGCCCCAGCTTCTGCCAACCTAGTAGTTCAAAACATACAAATCAATACATACTGCTCCAATGGGAAGGTAACAGTGTTCTATGCAGTCATGACCTTGGAGGTGTCTATGGACAATGGCGGCTCTTCAGCTTAAAAATGGAGATATGCTTCAACCCCCAGAGTCGAATACAACTGGACTTAATGTCAGGGGAAAACCTTTACCCCTTTACCTTTTAGTGCGTCTAGGATTACCTCCCTTTTGGTCCAAAACTTCAAATTGCATTCTTTAGTGTCTGAGCAAGCAACTTGAAAGCACACACATGCATAAACATTGTTGCCCATTGTTGTCCAGCTATTGATATTCAGTCATGGTGCCAGAAGTTTAAGTGCTAAAATTGTGCAATTCTGCAAATCTACCAATTTAGGTAATGCCTTTAAAACCCAGATTAAAATCTTGATGCAGATCTTTAATACATGGTCTCTACCTGATGCCTCTGAGAAGAAGATGATTATTAACAGCACAAATAGAATTTCCGATGAAGATATTATGGAGATACTTCATGTTGCAATTAATTTATCATGAGATGAGTACCACAAAATATAATGCTCCCTGCTTACCATTAACTTATTATTTGGCAGGATTTCTAAAATTTACATGAATTGGATTAACTTTGAAAATGAAAGGCGAGAGCCAGCATGCTGATAACTCAATGGGAACTCCTTATATAGAAGCAGTACAGCACTTGGTAAGGGCAAGAAATTGCAGCTGCTCATTGGTTTTTATGGTGAAAACACAAAGACATCTGGCTTGCCAGCCTACTTAGCACTCATTTTGTCTCAGAAAAACACTTGTTATATCATTTCTTAACTGTAATAGCTGGAACTATAACTTTCATTTTTCATCACTCAAATTGGAAAGGGTAACAAATGTCCTGAATTTATTCTAGCACAAGAAATTTGAACGAATGTCAGCAGTGCTTTTGCACATAAAACAGGAAAGCATCTGAATCTATTTTAAAATTATATGTATGGTGAGGATTGTAAATTTTAAAATTGTGCTTGTCAGATTTCACAGTGCAAGAGAAACAAACAAAATATGTCAGTGCTGTAAATTGGGAAAAATTGGCATTCCAATAAATCCCCGTTTGAATTTCATGTCTAAAGAAACCACTTGCAAATTTTATTTTTGTTTTTCTCCATTTAATCAAACAAGAAAAAAAGCTCTGCTCTTTCCAATATTTTAATTTCATGAGCCTCTGAAACAATGCTACTTTCAGACAGATGCATGTACATTCAATATGTTAATTGAGTTTGCAGTGTGCAAAAAAAATACGCATTTACATTAGCATTTAGACATACGTATTTGCACTGTGTTCTCTTCATCAAATTAAATTTTATTTCTGAATTAATTGCTTGCATTGCAACCTTCTTGTGGGAATCAGACTGATAAGTTTTCATTAGCTGAATAGTACCACATATCTTATAATTGACTTTTCTTTAACTTTGATGATGTCGTGCACACATTCAGTTTACATGACATTTACCATGCTTTAAAACATTAAGAGACTTTGATGACTTAGACAAAATGAAATATGTATAACTTCTTATATAATAACAGCAAAAAAATACCAGCAGTTGATTAAGTCTCCCCTTTGTGCTGTAGATATAGAGAAGCAATGAAGGAACAGGTTACTGTATTGCTAGTCTGCCTTTCTCAAAGCAAAGTTGCTGCTTCACTATCTTTTGGCTCAGAAGATGATTCTTTGCTAAGTTTCTTCTCAAAACTAAGCAATACAAAATGATGCAACAATTTTGCAAGAAAGTATTTGAATAAAACATAGTTTTTGAAATTTACTGTAGAATTTGAGACAAAAATAAGTGAAATTGGTCAATTTATCCATGGAGAAATTCACATAACTATTATTATTTTTAAGAGGAACCAACCTCCTTCCAAGAACATTGATGAAAGGCAAGAACTTAGTCCATCCTGGGAGAACTTGACATAAGTTCTGACCCCCCCAGTTCCCACATTCACTATGATGGACCTTCTAGCTTTTTTGAATGCCTTGGTGGAAAAAAATGGCAGCAGTGGAAGTCAGAGGTGGCTGGACTCTGATTTGGCATTGGTGCTTTCCTTTTTCTGCAGAATGACCTTCAACTTAATTACATGTCATATCAAAATCCATAATATTGGCCCCAAAATCAGATCTTGCTTAATATATACATTTGATTGACTTATACACTATGTATAATATCTGTAATTTAGTTATTTTATACTTAATCTGCACATTGTTGTTTGGTAGTGAACAGCATTTTTTAAGAAGAAGAAATTGTATTTTCTGCATACAAAACCAAATTTCTATGCAAAAATGTGATTCCTTCAATGTACAAGAATTTGTTGCAGGAATAAATAGTATACTTTATGCGTTAAATATTTTTTCTTCAGCACATCACAAGTCTGTGAGAATTTTGTTTGGAAGAACTCCAAAGTCTTCTTTTCAGAGTTTCTCAACACATGAAAAGCATGTTTTTCAGCAATTTTATGAAATATTTTAATATTATTTTTAAAAATATTCTTATTTTCCACCTAGCTTTACTCCTGCTTGTATTCTATACTGAGCTCAGTGGAGATATGGAAATTCTCCAACTCAAACATTGCTATGAACAAAATGTAGAGGAGCTGAGACAAAATAATGTATAAAGTACAAATTCTATGTAGAATGTTCAAATTATTCTCTCTGCACTGCATTGCACTACTCACATTGTTATTGAAGCATAGTATTGCAAGTCACACTAAAGTTTCTCTTGTGATTATGCAATTCTTCTCTAATATCGGAATCATTCATTTTATTAGGGATATATACATTTTTGGAAAACAACCTGAATGGATAGATGGATAGCTAGATGATAGATAGATTGATAGATAGATAGTTGGTAGAGAGATAGATAATCTTTATTAGCAGTTTTTTCTAAATACATTTGAAAATACAAAAAAGAGGAAAGGATAGAGAAAGGTCAATAGAAATAATGAAAAAAACATATATAGGATAGCACATTGTCACATTTTACCTTTTCTTAACTGTTTGATGACTAGGTCCTTTTTGCTTTTTGGCAACATAAAGTATCTTGCTACTAGGCCTGGTTGATTAAAAAAATGGTTCAAAACTCATTGCATATGTAGGGGGCGCTAGCGCTTCGATTTTGTTGGACTTCCGAAAATTTCTGCAAATACTTCAAAATTAATTAGTTAAAATTAACGAAATGTGGAATGGCTGCGTTAATGGCGCCTGTGCATGCGCAGTACGTAAGAAAGAAACAGCACTGTCAGTAGAAAAGAAACAGCACTGGTTAAACACCAGTTTGGAGGGGAATCTCCTTCCCTCCGCATTAGGTTTAACGCTGGTTTGTTTTCTTTCTGGAGAGGCACCTGCCAAGGGAGCTTGGCAGCCTAGGAGGTTAATCCCTCTCCAAACGGGGAGCAGAGAGAGGAAGGAGGGCAAGGAAAGGAAGGAAGCCAAGCTGAGGGTCTTGTCGTCCCTTGCCCACCTTCTTTGGCGCTTGGCAGGCGCCTCTCCAAGTAGAAAACAAACCAGTGTTAAGAGTGATTCCCAAACTCTTCTCCTCAAGGGATTTTGGAGTTCAACTTCCAGAAGCTTCAGCTGTCTTGGTCAATAATCAGAGTTTCTGGGAGATGAAGTCCAAAACACCTAGAGGAGGAGAGTTTGGGAATCACTAGATGGTCTTTAGAGACCCCTTTCAGCACTAGTATTACTATTATTAATATTATGAACCTTAATAATATTGTTATTATCTGTTGGGGGTGAGTTGATTGTGCTTTCCCTCCATGAAGACAGAAAGGGGTTGGTCTAGATCAGGGGTGCTCACACTTTTTCAGCATGGGGGCTACTGATTAAAAAACCAAGTCCCAAAGATCACCTACCCAGAAATGTAAAACGTATAACTATTTTCTTATTTATTTATATTTATTATTCATTTTTATGTACCGCTCCTTCCAGCAGGCTCGGAGCAGTTTACATAAAATGAAGTTATAAAACATCAACATTTCAATTTAATAACAACAATATAAAACAGAGCATAAAAATACATCCAACCACCCCATTTCTCCCACACTGCCATATTACCACACATATTATCAGCCAGAAAGTAAGAAGAGAGGCTTTTGAACAGCAAGGCCATTTAATACTCAGCAAGGTAAACAAAGGGGCATGCAAAAATACATCCAACCACCCCATTTCTCCCACACTGCCATATTACCACACATATTATCAGCCAGAAAGTAAGAGGAGAGGCTTTTGAACTGCAAGGCCATTTAATACTCAGCAAGGTAAACAAAGCGGCATGCAAAAATACATCCAACCACCCCATTTCTCCCACATTTCCATATTCCCCAACATATATTTCTCAAGGAACAAAGCAAGCAGAGAGGCTTTGGAGCTAAAAAGCCATTTTTAAACATTAAAAATAAACAAAGAGACATGCCACAGTACAATCAAGCACCCACCCCATTTTCCCACATTTCCATATTCTCCAACATATATTTCTCAAGGAACAAAGCAAGCAAGGAGGCTTTGGAGCTAAAAGGCCATTTTTAAACATTAAAAATAAACAAAGAGACATGCCACAGAACAATCAAGCACCCACCCCAAAGTAAAAAGACCGACCTTTGAGATGCCGTAAGGAAATGACCCCAAAGTGTCCTTCTTCTCCTCTGTCGTTGCTCCTATTTCCATGCCGCCAGTATGCGTGCCGCCTCCAAGAGCTCACGAGAACTCAGAGAGGCAGAATGGGCACTTCTGCGCATGTGTGCGGGGCCAGCCATGCATCGCGTCATCCAGGCCCTCCCCCTTTGGTCTCCTACGACTCTGAGAAGGACAGAGGGAGGAGGAGGAATCCAAAAGAGGGGGCCCATTCTGCCTCTTGGACTCTGGACGTCTGGAGCTTTTGGAGGCGGCGCACGAGCAGGGAGCGAGGAAGAGCAACGACGGAAGACTTCTTTGCAGCGTGCGGGGGTGCGTGAAGAGGACCAACAGCAAAAAACCTGGTCCGGGGCCTGAAGATCACCAGGATGAGGCCCGAAGGTCACCCTGGTAATCACAATCACCGTTCTGAGCACCCCTGGTCTAGATGGTCTTTAGAGGCCCCTTTCAGCACTAGTATTACTATTATTAATATTAATATTATGAATCTTAATAATTTTGTTATTATATGTAGGGGGTGAGTTGATTGTGCTTTCCCTCCATGAAGGCAGAAGGGGGTTGGTATAGAATAGATGGTCTTTAGATAGGACTGTATGTGAAAGAGGACTCCTGTGGTCATTAATCAATGTACTGTATGTGTGCAGATAAATGCAGGTAAGCATATAGAAGTATATATTAAATATTAATCTGTACAACTAATGATTAAACAATGCAGAACATGTAAATCAATATAACTGCAGTGACTATTGTTGGCCAAAGCAGTTCATCAATATAAATATACACATGAAAATGCATTGGTCTCTATTGGCTTATATAATTCACATTGAGATTTGGCCATCACATCTGTCTCTTCTTCACCTGACCTGGCTTCTCCCTCTAGTTCTGTGTGGTTCTCGCTGACTCATGAGGAAACATCCAGCTTTATCTTAATCCCATTGGATTGTTCAACGCTTGTGATCTGTTTTGAACTGGGTTATCTGAGTCCACACTGCCATATATCCCAGTTCAAAGCAGATAATGTGGGATTTTCTGCCTTGATATTCTGGGGACCCTTTCACACAGCCCTATATCCCAAAATATCTAGGCAGGAAATCCCACAATATCTGCTTTGAACTGGGTTATCTGAGTCCACACTGCCATATACTCCAGTTCAAAGCAGATAATGGGAAGGAAAGCCTGGGCGATGAGGAAGAAATCTCCTGCAGATCTCAGCCCCTGGATTGTTGAAATATGTAGGAAGCTGGGAATGATGGAAATAAAATTCCCAACTCCACCTTAAAAGGAAAAACACAGCGGCAAGCGGAAGAACTTAGGACACTTGAAGTTTCTTGTTGCAAAGGTTGACTTCAGTTCTTTAATGTTGTAAAATTCATAAAGTATAGTCCAGTCAGCAAAATATATCCACTACAAGATAAATTCTCTTGCATGGCAGTGCAAAAACACAAACATAGATACAGGAGGTTTTGTTTGCTCACGCTCCGAGACTCACAGATCCTTCTGCTACAGTAGCTTGCATCCATGAAGTGGTTCTCCAGAGAAAAACAAAACTACCACAAAACAGTAACAGGATAAACAGAGTCTTCAGTTTTCTTTGTCATTAGCCTTGGCAAAGATATCAGCGTGTCTTTTCAAACAAACTCTTTCTCCTCCTCCTTATCAGCCAAACGCTCGGCCAGACTTTCTTCTTCTTCAATCCCCCCCACACATTTATAGCACAGCAGAGAGATTTTATAGCAACCAGGAAACCACTCCCCAAACACAGCTCAGCACACCGCTGATTAATTGACTCCTCCACAGTGGAAATCTACTCAGATACTACAACAGGTATAAACTGTTCACTTAACTCTTTATTTCCAACATGGATTGCATGTGCTTTGCAAGCCAGGTGCCTAGATCTGGAGGAGATTTCTTCCTGATCAGCAAGGCTCTCCTTCTGCTTGGGAAGGAAAGCCTGGGCGATGAGGAGGAAATTTCCTGCAGATCTCAGCCCCTGGCTTGCAAAGTCAGAGTATATACCTTCCAAGGCCATGCTTTCCCCAGATCAGAAAGGCACCTATAGGAACGCGCGTTGCAAAACACCCCGCCCCCAGGCAGCTTGCTGAGGCTTTAGCTCCAGCTGAGGAAGAGGACGTGCCCGGCAGTGGGCCAGGGAAGGGACAACCTTTTCCGAAAATGGCAATTTCTTTATGAAAAATGGCGGCGATGGCTTCAATTTTGGTAATTCAAAAACGTACAGTAAGTACCTTAGAAATGAATTTAATGCAAATTTGATCAAGAAACGAAGAACCTAACCAGGCCTACTTGCTACATTTTTCCCTAACAAGAATCCCAGGCTCACTGCGAACAAAAAGCTATCTTCACAATACACAGCTATTTCTAGATGCCCCCATCTGCCATTGACATATGACTTCATCATATTTACCTTTTGTAGTGTCCTAGGATGCTGTCAGGATGCTGCGAGGACTGAGCTCATTACATGACACAGGTCTACTTCTGGTTGGGCTGCGTCTTGGCTCAGTCCTGGAAGTGTCCTAGGATGATTCCCTGAAAGCATGTGAGGTTTCTCATGTTGCCATATGGTAAGCTGGGGAAAGTGCATGGGGAAGCCAGGCATCAATGGTTTCCCCTGTGGGATGGGGAAGTGGGCAACGTGGAACATGGGGCAACCTTTCCCCCCACTGCCCACCAGACTTGCTGTGTTGTCCCAGAGATGACCCCGCTGTTCTCCAGCTTGAGGAACTCAATGTGATGAGGTAGTCATCTGCAAATCACAAAGATGTCTTGGGATATCTGCATGATCAGGAAGAAAAATATTAAACAATTATTAATATGGTGATGTGGTTAGTATATCTGTTCCTAAAAAAATATTCTTTGCTAAGATTATATAATCCCTGAATAATATAATGGAATAAGGCAGTGGATTTCACAAAATTAACTATTTATTTATTATTTATTTATTTATTATTCAGTTTTATATTCCGCTCCTCACAGCAGGCTTGGGGCGGATCACAAAATGCAAGCATACAATAAAGCACACAATACAGCAATAAAACACATTATAAAACATATCATAAAACATACAGTAAAAGCACAATACGTAGCCGTGGTGGTACGGTCTACGATTCCTTACTGAGGCGAGACGGACCCAAATGAATTTGAAGTTACCCAAACGCCAGTCTGAAGAGGGCCGTCTTACATTCCCTTCGGAAAGGGAGGAGTTCAGGGACCGCTCGGATGTGGTCAGGGAGCGAATTCCAGAGTACTGGAGCCGCCGCAGAGAAAGCTCTCTGTCTTGTACTGGACAAGTGACAGGAGCGGGACGATGGTATAACCAACAAGTTTTGCTCTTCCGAGCGCAGTGATCTCGGGGGAACGTACGGGGTAAGGCGGTCCCTCAGGTACACAGGCCCTAGACCGTGCAAGGCCTTAAAGGTTAAAACCAACACCTTGAAGGCAATCCGGTACTCAATAGGAAGCCAGTGCAGTTGCCGAAGGATGGGAGTAATGTGCTCCCTCACTGGTGCTCCCACCAGCAAGCATTCTGCACCAGCTTGAGTTTCCGGACTGTCGACAAAGGAAGGCCCACGTAGAGGGCGTTACAGTAGTCCAGTCTCGAGATGACCGTCGCTTGGATCACCGTGGCCAGGTCAGCCCTGGACAGGTAGGGGGCCAGTCGCCTAGCCTGTCGTAGGTGGAAGAACGACGTCTTGCTGACCATGGAGACCTGGGCCTCCATGGTCAGCAAGGAGTCCAATCTAACACCCAAGCTCTTAACCAAGGGTGACGGGCTAAGTTGCTCGCCATCCAGGGTAGGCAACCGGTACTCATCCAGCCCAGGTCGACCAGGCCACAAGATCTTCGTCTTCGACGGGTTCATCTTCAGCCGGCTGGCACGCAGCCATCCAGTCACGGCTTCTAGGCATCGATGGAAACAATCGGGTACGGTATCCGACCTGCCGTCCATTCTCAGCAGAAGCTGGGTGTCATCAGCGTACTGATAACACTCCAGACCAACTACACAGTAGGGGTGGTTGATCCATAAAAAATTGATTCTAAACTCGGTTGGGGGGGGGTCAGTTTTTGATTCGAAAAATTTTGTTAAAAATTCGTAAATGAAACGTATTTTATAACGAATTTTCATTATTGGTCATTACCTCAGCTGGGAGGCTAGAATGGAAGGTTTGCTCTCCTCTCTTCACTCCCTCCCCCCACCTCAGCTCAGAAGCATTGCGTATTGCATGATGCCTGTCAGCTGGGAGGGGAGGAGGGAAGAGGGAGAGCAAGCAATCCCCTCTCCCCCCCCGTGTTCAGAAGCATCGCACATTATATATAATGCGTGAGGCCTGTCAGCTGGGAGGGAAGGAAGGAAGAGGGAGAGCAAGCACTCCCCCCCTTCCAGCTTGCCCCCTCCACATCAGCGTCCCTCTCCCCAAGCTCGCAGGTGCGTGTCTGCGCCTCCTCCTCTCTTTGGGAATATTCCGGGTTATTCCCAAAGAGAGGAGGAGGTGCGGACATACGTCTCCACCTCCTCCTGTCTTTGGGAATATCCCTGGGAGGAGTGGAGGAGTGGACAGGGCCCTCCCTGCCAGGATCTAAACCGTGCCAAGCCTTGGCGCGGTTTGAATCCTGGCAGGAGAGGAGAAGCGGACGGAGCCCTTCCTGCCCCTCCTCCCCTCCCAAGATCTCAACCCCGGCAAGCCTTGGCATGGTTTAGTTCTTGAGAGGGAAGCAGGAGTGGATGCCCCTCCTCCCCTCCCAAGATGTAAACCACGGCGAGGCTTGGTGCGGTTTAGATCCCGGGAGGAGAGGAGGAGCAGACGGGGCCCACCCTGCCCCTCCTCCCCTGCCAGGATCTAAACTGCGCCAAGCCTTGGCGCGGTTTAAAGCAAGACAACAAGGGTTGTCCCAATTTATTCCCAAGCAGGGGACGAGGCAGTGACTTGCCCCCACCCTTTTTTTCCTGCTTGGGAATAAAACGCCCACCTCAGCTGTCAGCTGGTGAGAGGAGAAGGGAGCATGCTGCTGCCCTCCAGTCTTCTCTCACGAGTTGAGAACTGAGAGGGGGGGAACGAACTAATAACATGACCTTAACAAAAGGTTAACCCTGGGTTCCGTATAGAAATTACCCTTCCGGGTTGGGACCCAAAGGTTAAAATACTTTGAAATTAATTTTAAATATGAAGCAAAACCAATTTCAAAGTATTTGAAACTGGAGATATCCACCCCTAGTACATAGGTTTCATGTCCTAGCATTATTGTTTTGTTTCATTTTTAACTTATTTTTTTCCTTAACCATGAGAAAGAAGTTGCTGCATGAAACGTCTTTTGTCAATACAAGTTACAAAAATCTGTTAGCTTCAAGGCACTTCTTTCTCTTTCTCTAATTCCATGGATAAGGTTTTTTTAATTCTTCTGTAAGCACTGAAGCTATTGAAGTTTATTCCAGTTCCAATTTGTTTTTCATAAGAAGTTGTGAAACTTGATAAATAAACCTCTATAAATCTCTAGGAACCTACCTTTTTTTCTAGCCACCTTGAGTCCCTTCAAGGAGGAAGGTGGGGTACAAATAAAGGAAAGAGATGATGATGATGATGATTAACAACGATGATAATGATGATGGAAGTTCTTAGAACAATGTCCTATGCCATTTTGTGAGGAAGAGCGCTATACCAGTGTAGGGCTATAATTCGGTTTTGACTGGTATTCCACAGACATAAAATGACAGAAAGAGTTCTGGACTTCTTTACCACTTTATCCCTACTATTTATCACTGTTAACTTGTTTTAGTAGGTAGAAGCTAGCTTCCTCACTTGGGCACTGTGGGTTGTGAATGTTAGGAAAGGGACTAGAATGTTCTATCCCTCCATGCTAAACCACCTACCAAATCTTGATTTAAGGACTAATACCTTATACTGGGATTTTCTAGAATAATTCTGCACATTCACAGTTATTTACTTATTATACTGTGGAATATTTGTGTTCATCAGCTGAATACACATTCAAATGGGCCACTAAATGAGCAATGAAATATTATTGTGCAATCATTCATGTTGTGAATGAGCCTTCAGCTACTACAGCTAGTAGCATTGGGGAAGATGCTGAGTCAATAGCATCAAACAGTAACATGGCTTTGGGCGCGGCTATGGATGATGAGGCTCCTGCAGCTGGAGTCAAGAGGGCTATTAGTGACTCAAGCCTTGATGAAGACAGAGAACAGAGGAGGAAGATCCAGCATATACTTAGGGATCCTACTGGGTCAGATACCTTTGAAGGGTTTTTTGGGAATGCAGAACTACAGTCAGAAGAAAGTGATACGGACTTAGATTCGGCATTAGTTCAGGAAGTGAGAGATGTATGCAATGCAGACTCTGGGGACAGCACATTTCTGGGGTTTGAGACGGACTGGGATTGGCCGTCTACACATTCAGAAGCTGAATGGGACCCTTTAAGTAAACAAGATCTTTGGCTAGCTTGGAGGTCTGGGCATAGTTCAACAGCTGCAAGGAATGAGAATGCTGCTGCTCTGGAACAGGGCAGGCTTTCTGATGACTCTGATTATTAGTGCTATAAAAGAAGTATTTGGCTTGACCCTCACGGTGGTCAAGGAGTTGCAATTCTGGTTCGTGTATCCTGTGTTCCCGTCTTCATGTACAGTACCTTTGATCCTGGTTTCCAGTTACTCCTGCTGCCGTGTTCCTCTTGACCTTCGCTGTGACTACTCTCCTGACGACCCTGGCAAGTCTCTCCTTCTTTTCTTCTGCTATTCTCCTACCTATGATCCTCAGACTGGTCGTCGGACCTTCTCTTCGTGTATGCCCCTCTGATTGGATGATGCAGACGGACGTCTGGTGTTTGTTTTTGAGTTTTCTTCTCCACAGCATTTTTGTTTGGGTTTTTTGGGATTATTGTGGGTTTTAAAGCCGGATTTTGACTATTTTTTGTTAGTCCTCCCTCCATTTGTTGTTCAAATAAACTTTTGTTTTCTTTTTAAACTTCTGGACTCAGCTACTGACGTCTCTGTTCCATAACAATTCATGTCCTTTTGCATACACATCCAGTACAAGTGCATATATAAGCACAATTGCATGATATGTACAACTGAATGTGTTACGTTCACCCAGTTCTGACAACCCAAAATAACTTTCAGCAGTTAAATTGTGAGGAGATAGGTCTTGTTTTGCATACCCCTTAAAAAGAGAAATATATAATTGGAATGTATAATTGCAAGGCTAAATACGGACGTATGAGTCACTCATTGTAGTAATACAATAACACAGGATCATCCTATATTTTTGCCTATGTTAAGTGCATGTGGGTAAAAACACCTTTAATGTTCTCCATTGCCTTTTAAAAATAGCAACAGGCTTGGACAATTAGGATGAGTTCTTTAATTCATATTTTGAGCTACTGGGTAGATGGTCATAGTGAACAAATGATTCATTTAGGATTTTTAATCCACACAATTGTAATATTAGTATTCTCAATTATTTTTGAGAGCCTGCTGGGATTCTAAGTAGTGTAATCACATCAATATGATCTCAGATTACATTCTTGTAATCATATATATATATTAAAATATCTCAATAGTAGCACAAATGTATAATAGAAATGTGATGGCATTCATATTTTAGACCCCTTGACCCTTGAAATTATTATTATTAAATCTGAGTAACAGTCTAATAATTTCACATTCCTTTCAAGTTTCTCCTACCTTGTGAACATTCAACTGGAGACAGTGAGTGTGTAATAGCATCAGAAACCTGTGATGATTTTAGCTGGAGAAACATTGCATACAGAAATATTCTCGGCGTTCTCAGAAATAAGCCTTCCCTTAGAAACAATGTCTAGCAGTGTGGTAGATCCTTTATCTATCTTGAATCTGTGGTTTAAACCCTATGGTTCCTAACATTCTGTCACGATCACGGACGTAGCGGGCCCCTTAATCACACACACAGAGACGTACTGAAGGCTAACTACTTTATTGAGTATAAAAACAGTTCCAAAGAGTAAATAGTCCAATAATATGCAAGTGTCCAAAAGGTATTAAGCAAGTAGTCCAAAGTAACGTAGCAAATAAGCTGGAAGCGTGGCAAGGCTCCGCAATTCAATGCGAATCAGGAAACAGGGCAAGGTTCCGCAATCCAATGCGAATCAGGAAACAGGGCAAGGTTCCGCAAACCGCTGCGGCTCAAGAAACAAGGCAAATGCAAGGCAAGGCTTGATGACCACTGCTGGCTTGTGGTCCCACTCCGCTTCACGCCTATTCAGGGAAGACGTGGCCGGAGAACTGAGGATGCGTTCCCACGGACCCTATACTTAATCCGTCGGCCGAGGTCCGCGACGCTCTAGGCTCCTTCGTCTCCAATCTCTGCTCACGGACCTCGGTCGGTCTAGGACCCTCGACCAAGCCCTCCTGCTAGACTCGATGTCTCGTCTCCTATCGAAGGAGCGACCTTGCCTCTCGGCAGCTGTGTCGCTATCTTCCTGAGAACTTTCCTCCCTGGCACTTTCCCACTCGGATTCGTCCATGTTTACATTCTCGGGCTCCTGGGAATTCCTCCCCCCGGGGTGCTCATAACTCCCTTCGCTGCTTCCCATCTCCACCTGGTGATCGGAATCTAAGCTGGGCCCAAAGCACATTTCATCCCATGCCAAGCTCTCTGTGGGAGACTGCAGCCCATCCGAAGGGCCCTGCGCTTCACCCCAGTCATCTAGCTCATCCTCCGAATCCACCTCTGCTGCTGCAGGCCCTAATGCTAAAGGAACCCCAGGACCTATTCCTTGCCCTCCAGGCACGAACGAGAACTGCTGTGCTACACATTCATTTTGCTTTTTTGTTGTCCAGAATCCTAGAGGTTCATTCCCGACATGCCAGCTCCAATCAGTTCCAAGCAAGACATGCAGAATCAGAGGTTTATTGCTCCAGTTGGCCAAGAAATGATTTCAGAGGAATTCTCCCAAATCTAACAAGCCTCATGTCCACAGATATTTATATTTGATAGACATTTGAAAAGAATAAACATTGCTATAATTGGTACACATTATGATATGTAGTCTTATTGTTTCAAAATCATTGTTGTCATGTTTACTGTTTTTGATTGATGTACAGTGTGGCAGAAAATTTAATAAAGTTTTTCATTGAATCCATCTTCTGCCTCTGTACCAGTCCCCTTTTAGCCAATTGAGGGTCAGTAGAAAGTGAACACTCAAGGGGAGGCGGATAATGATCACTAATCGCTATTGGGGCTGGGAGGGAGTAAGTTCCTTTATAATACCTTGTTGGGATTTCCTTTAGGGAGAGGTCATTGTGTTCCCATGGGATCAGTATGCTTCCAGAGTGAATCTGCATTGCAATCTATGTTCAAAGTCAAGAGACTAGGCTATAGAGGAAATTCTGGTGTTTTAACTCTATTATGATAACGGAAAAAGGAGAAGTTAGCAGCATTTCTTGGTGGGAGTTATTTTCCGGCACCCAAAGCCAAATAGTGTAACTAGAGGTCACTTACCTTAACCTCTACTTTTTGGATTCCCAATTATGGTAACATATTTACTCTCATTAGCTATCTCTGATGCCCATCAGATCGGCCACAATGAGCCCTGGGCACCAAAGTGTGTGGGCACTCTTATCCAATTATGCATCTTTTCAATTTTAGAACTAAGTTGCTTAGCACCTCTGCTACATAATTAAGTACCCTATACACAAACACAAAAACATAATATAAAAGGGTGATTAGGATTCTGGTGTCGGCTCTTAATATGGTTAATAGTTGAATTTAGTTTTAATGTTCCCTATTTGTATTTTTTATTGTTGTCTTTTTAATGCATAGGTCACTTTGGGTCACAATCTTAGGAAATGGATAGGATATAAAGTCCATCATCATCATCATCATCATGCAGTGTGAAAGGGCTCTAATTTACCACATTGAAGCCTTTCACAAAGCCAATGCTTGTAACATATCTGGAGAAAACTGCTTGACATGGGTCGATGAAGTGAACAGTCAACTAAATAATATTATCTATGTTGCTGTTGTTCTTATGACAACACTGAGAGCAAAAGCAAAGATTTATTTGCAAGCCAATAATGAAGAAAGAATGCATAGGAGGATCTGAAATTCATGTTTTGTTTTGTTTTGCTTTGTTTTGTGTGAGCAAATTGACCTTTGGTAATATTTCCTCCTGCCTTGATTGACCTTATTGGTATCTCCAGCCATGTTGCAATGGTATTTGCATTTATATGACAATCTCCTACAGAGACCTAAGACACATTGTTATGTCCTTAGATCAGTGGTTCTCAAACTATTTTATGAAAGTTCACAAGGAAGCCTTAAATATCCCATCCCCTTTCCTTCTACAATTAAAATACTATTTTTAAATTAAGTATAAAACAAAATAAATTTATTTATTACATTCATGTTGAATATTTTCTGTGGGGGGATAATGTAACATTATCTTCAAAGTATTGCATTATATCCACTTATAATACAGGGGTTTTTTTAAAAAAAAGATTTTAATTTTGCAATATTATAAATTTGTGGTTAATTAAAAATTTAAAAAGTCTACGCAGCAAACACTGGAAACTTTGGAAGGTCTACAATTCAATTTTTTTAAAAAAAATTGCCACTCACATAGATGTGTCTGTCTTCCTGACATGAGTTTTTTGATGTCAGGTCTGAAGTTTGATAGCTGGATTCACACAACTGGTTCAGGACTGAGTTTACTTCCTTGCTGTCGCCCCCTTGGGCCTAGGCACCTGATCTCCCTGGATAAACCACACAGCAGCTGAGGTACAACAAGCTTTATTGAGTAATAAGTTTAGTAAAAGGGTTGGAGGCAATCCTTATGGTGTCTCCAACTAGCAGCCAAAGTCAGGATTCAGCAGGGAAGTGTGATCCGTGGCAACAGGATCACAAGCGGAGGAAAACGGGAACACAAGCTGGATGCAAAGGAAAGGCTTTCAAAGGATTCCAGCCGGAGTAAATAAGGCTGGGCCAGTTCAGTTGAAGGCAAAGAGTTCAGCAATAGGCAAAGTCTTTCAGGATCATCCACACGACCTCGACGATGAACAGGAACAAGGCACGATGCGGGAACAAGTCAGCCCGGTGTAGGCTCACTGGCACAGCTTGGCTGGAAGGCCCGATGTGGCCTTCTTCCCCGTAGTGTCTCTATAGCGGCGTTGGTAAGAGATACTGGCACTGGCGCATCTCTTGGCAATTATAGTATTTCCTGGCTTTGATGTGGATGCGTCGAGTGTCACTGCTGGAAGATTGATGGCCATCTATATGTTATGTTACCTCAGTCTTCTTGGTATGCACTGCTCGTTAGCGACTACCATCTGGCCAGAAGGGAGTCGATCTCTCGGCTCCATTGGTCCGCCTTGCTATCAGGGGAGGCGAGATGGCATAACCTTGACCGGCCTATGTTATGCATTCATCCCAGGCTTCACACGGGAAAGCACAGGAGGCCCCGGACAGGGTTTGAGAGAAAAACAAGCTGGCTTGGAAAGTGCCTTGGTGCTGCCTTGGCTAAAGACTTGCTCAAGCAAAAGTGATGCCTGAGGCTCTTGAGGTGTGACACTTGCTTAGTTTTAGTGAGAGTGTATTTTGAGAATGCTATCTCAGTAAGGTATGTTGTAGGAAAAGGTAAAAGAATTTTACAGCTTGCTTTGCAAAGTCACATCTAAGCTTGGCCCAAAATTCAAATACTATTGGTGAATTGAAAGTATCCTTTAAATTCTTGTCAACTGCTATGTTAATAAGCTGTTCCACTTCTCTATTTGGTAGACCCATATCATGTTTTGAGGCTGTGAATGGATTTTGAAACCAGTTTACGTATATTGTCATTTGGAGGTGGAAAATATTCACGGAATGAAGTGTGTATGTTTTATAGATGTTCTGATATTTTTGAGACGATCTCTGATGAGAGAATAGTTTCTGATTCACACAAAAAGTGTACAGTGTAAGGAATTACTCAATAACTTTTTGTTTTCACACAAGACTCCCAAAATCGGATTTTTCTTAATGTTGCTTTAATTTTGGCATGAGCTGAAAGTACATTCACACATGAACCCTGAAAAAGAATACATGAAGATTCTGTTCATTGAAAATAGAAAAGATATCAGCCAGATATAACAAACTTTGTAACCACTCAAGATCATAGTCTTGATGATGACATATTAAATGAAAAGTCAGATAGAAACAACATAACTTCATTCGGAAGGGTCAAAAGTAGAACCAAAACTTTGCCCCAGGAAAAATACTTCAGTGTGAAATAAGTCTTGAATTGGCTTCTCATTTCTTCACAAAGAGCAGTGAAAACTCAAGAATTCAGGGGCCCTAATTTTATAAAATTAACTATTTTTACTGCTTAATTAAGCAAACTTGATGATTTGGTGGCATGTTTTTTTTTACTGCAAATGCATGTATGTGGCTACTTCCAATTTTGGGCATGATACTTTTAACATGAGCAGTGAATCCACAATGTGTACCAGTGGAAGACCATTGGTACAGATATGAATGTGTTTGTTCTAGGATAGTCTGTTTTCTTTGAGATAGGAATCAACCAAATTAAAAATGTCTTCCCCGGTTTCCTGAGTCTTGAGTGAGAGGCTTGCAAAACAACATTTCCTCTTCAACTGAATAATCATTTATGTACCAGGCAATAACAAGAAGGACTGCTAGCCTGATTTCATCAAGTTACATGTAACACCCACTACTTTTCATATGGGTAATAACTTCACGTTCAATCTGTGTGGTCATTTCACTAATTTGCCTAGCAACAGTATTGTTTGAAAGAGGAATTGACTGAATGACATTTTGAGATTTTCCATGAATCACAGTTTCAGCAATATCCCTTATGCATGGCTTTATTTAAGTCTCTGTAATTGTATGTGCCTTCCTAACCTTAGCCACATGGCAACTGGTGTGAAGTGACACTTCAAATGCTTTTTCATTGTTGCTGGAAGCAGCTTGAGATGATAAACTTGTCTTGCTTCTATTTAATTCGTCGAAATTGTGTTATAAAATTGTGATTGTTTTGTCTTTATAATCACTATGATTTGTATGCAGGTGTCCTAGCAGTGTAGTTGGAGCTAATGAACTGTTATTAAATGTCTTAAAGCAGATTACACACTGAACAGTCAGAATACAAGGATCTCCCACAGAATTTAAACCATATAACAAATATTGCACAAAGTATTTGTGTATTTTTTTCTCAACAGATGTTCCAGGATTGTTACTATTGTCTTAGGCTTATTCAGCTCGTTCACTGAAATTGGGTAACTCCTTCCCTAGTTTCATCTCCAAACTGCAACTTTAACCATGACAAAATATAACTTAACACATCTTAACACTGAATTATATGTATACACATACCATGACATGACTGGCACAACTGACTGAAGAACAGGCAAAAAGATACTGGAACATATGACTAGACCAGGGATGCTCAGAATGGTGATCGGGATCACCAGGGTGATCTTCAGGCCTCATCCTGGTGATCTTCAGGCCCCTGACCAGGTTTTTTGCTATTGGGTGCTTGATTGTTCTGTGGGTGCTTGATTGTTCTGTGGCATGTCTCTTTGTTTATTTTTAATGTTTAAAAATGGCCTTTTAGCTCCAAAGCCTCTCTGCTTGCTTTGTTCCTTGAGAAATATATGTTGGGGAATATGGAAATGTGGGAGAAATGGGGTGGTTGGATGTATTTTTGCATGCCTCTTTGTTTACCTTGCTGAGTATTAAATGGCCTTGCAGTTCAACAGCCTCTCTTCTTACTTTCTGGCTGATAATATGTGTGGTAATATGGCAGTGTGGGAGAAATGTGGTGGTTGGATTATTTTTGCATGCCCCTTTGTTTACCTTGCTGAGTATTAAATGGCCTTGCAGTTCAAAAGCCTCTCTTCTTACTTTCTGGCTGATAATATGTGTGGTAATATGGCAGTGTGGGAGAAATGGGGTGGTTGGATGTATTTTTGCATGCCCCTTTGTTTACCTTGCTGAGTATGTATTGGATGTATTTTTATGCTCTGTTTTATATTGTTGTTATTAAATTGAAATGTTGATGTTTTATAATTTCATTTTATGTAAACTGTCCCGAGCCTGCTGGAAGGAGCAGTTTACATTTTTATTATTCATAAAAATGAATAATAAATATAAATAAATAAATAAGAAAATAGTTATACGTTTTACATTTCTGGGTAGGTGATCTTTGGGACTTGGTTTTTTAATCAGTAGCTCCCATGCTGAAAAAGTGTGAGCACCCCTGGACTAGACACATGAGCACTAATACACTGTGCCTTGATTGTGGCTGATGGGCTGCTTCTTCTCTAGTTGCCACTAGCTGTTGTATGCAGTGTGTTTATTGTCACATGTGAGGTATTGTTAACAGGTACCCTGATAACCGCAAGGTTCCATGGAAACTAGTTTGAGAACCACTGCCTTAAATAATGCAATGACTGGTCTCTTTATTCTTAGTATGGGCCACAGTATTGGGGATAGATCTTTAAAAAAACTCAACGAACAAATGAAAAACAGAGGAGGAGTTGTTCTATGTAAAAGAGATGCAAAATCAATCACAGAAACCTAGGAGCAAAATGGGAGTGATTACTTCTATCCAATATGACATAAAGGTCAAGCAAGATGAAGACTGACTAGAAATCATTGGAGCTGGCAGTGGAGAGAGAATTCTTATTTTATGTGAGGGCACATTTAGTAAACTACTGAGAACAGAAGAAGAGTTGGAGGTGTGAAAAGCACTTCTGGTGGAGAAACTCGAAAGAACAAGAGAAAATGCAGCCCACTCCAGGAGCATAGAGATAAAACCTAGGAGGGAAAAAATGGTAGTAGATTAGGGATGTCATTGAGTTAAGGTGAGTTGTTTTGAAGACAGGCAAAAAACAATGGTCTGTTTGAAGCAATAAAAAAGGAACTGGAGCAGAATTAGATGATATTGGGGTGGATAGTAGCAAAGAAATTAGAAATAACAGAGTCAAATAGAATACCTGGAGCAGTTAGAGGGAAAAAGCAGAATAGCCTGTATGGTGACAGAGAGTGAGAGATATGTGGTGTTACAGAAGGTTGGGAGAGGAAAGGGGGAGGGGGGAAGACAACCATTGTGAAATCTATTGTTACACTGTAGGTTTCATCAAATCTAGGCAGTAGAGCCAATGATGGGTAATGTCTGCCAATTTCTGGAAGGCCAGGTGAAGCCCACAACTGCATTAACAGGACTACAGCATGATCTGTTTGCTTTAACTCTGCATACAATAACATAGACATGGCACATTAATGGCCAGCTGGATGCTATGTCTACAGATATAGTGTTCACATTTGTGCTCTTGCCCTATATTACATGGGATATTAGCATTCAACACAATCTGGGTGCTGCTATATGCATGGTCACACTTGCGCGCACGCAAACACATACACACAGGTTCGATGTAGTAAACACACACACACAGGTTCAATGTAGCAAATGAACCCTCCATAAGACATCAGTGTGCAGTAAGTAATCAGTAAAATTATTGTCCTGTTGTAAACTTTCTTTAGATCTATAGCTTAGCTTTGTGTATCTGATTTAACATTTGAATATCTAGTGGGAATCATTTTTCTGCTTACAAAATGCTTTGAAATGTGGAATTCCTCAAGTTCTTGAACTTACAGTGTGGTTTCCTTTCTGCGAAAGATTTCTATCTGATGCAGATTATATGTTTTCCCACTTCTTTCCTTGCTTTTGATTTGGCTTTCAGTTGGTGTTTTATTGTTTTGAATAATAATAATACAAAAATACAAGCTTTGTGGAGCAGAAAATAATGTGTTTGGGCCCTGCAGTCTGGCCTCCTCAAATTGTAAATTACAGGAATGATAGTGATGCTGAAGCCAATTATGATAACTCTAATTCGCCCAAGAATGCAAATCAAATCTTTTGAACAAGTCATACCATACGAAACTGAAAAAAAAGTATTTGTTATAGATTCCAAATGTCTTACATCTTCATGACCTAAGGCTGAACAGCAGATTGATTCCCAGATGCCACCCAAAGGCAAAGCAGAGGGCATGCTACTACTGTGAGTTGGGAATGTTCATCATTGGATTTCTATTACATACCCTTGCTGTCTGATAAAGCTGGCACAGTGACAAATGTGTTCTCATAAGTCTTAACTTTAGTTATTCATTAAAATTAATATTCTATAGAGACAATATTGTCAAATTATATTTCTTTTCAGTGGTTTCAGATCAGCCCATTTTCCAGAGTCCTAGTGGAATTGCTAATCTCTCTATAGTAGCAATATAAAAACGAATAAAAAAGACCATGCAGGTTTGCCTTCCCCAATTCATCTAATATTTGATAGTTTTAGTACACCCAGGAATTGAAGTTTTGTCTTTTTTGTGCATTCTTGTATTTCAATATGTGTAAGTTCCCTTATGGAATTGATTGGACCTTTCTACATGTGGTGTCATTGTACATGATTGTGCATGGATGTGCATGTCTGTCAATTATCCATAAGTGCCCATAGAGGCCCATTTCTTCAGAAAAGAGAGAGAAAAATTATTAAACTATATGATATCAGGGGAGGAAATAATTAAGAGTTTGTTAAAAATGGAGGCTAACATTTGAATATATGGAAAGGAAGACAAATTTACTAAAGTAGATATAAGGGTGGATTTTATTTGAGATATGGGATCCACAGTGGCTAGTGTCAGAAATTATGAGTGGTGGGTTCACAAATGGGGGGTAGGAAAGGAAAGGTTGGATAGAATATTGCAATGTATTCATTTTGGTGGAACAACATACTTGTATTAGATGTATTCATTTAACTATAGATGTTTCTCCTTTTCATATTTTATATCCCATTAAATTCAACCAATAAAATTATTTAAAATTTAAAAAGAGAGATGATCTTCAGATGACACCAAAATGAAACAATATAATTTAGAACATCAGAAAAATTGAATACTTACTGAATCTATTGTAGTTTGAATATACTCTGAATCAACATAATTCGTTGAACTGGATTGGGATTGTGTAATAGCTGGTCTATTTTAACCTCTGTTTTAACCCTCATCCTCAATTACTGTGGTATGTAGTTTTACCTTGGAACTTTAACAACGATATTTTTAAATTTTGTTTAATTTTTAACTTAATCAAGTTCTAATTGTGTTTTAATGTATGTTTAATATTACAGGAGTTTTAGAACAGTGATTAGTATCTATTTGTGTATGTTCTTGTTTTGGTCTTTTACTGTTGATGTGGTCAGTGGACTAATCAATAAACTTTATACATAATTCATTTGGGGGGGGGGGATAACAAATATAGGAAAACTGGAAAACAGTAGGTAAAGTGGAAAATTACACCATGGGTGGACACAGATTCAAAGTCAAATGGCAGGAGTTATGGTCATAGCAATAGTTTGAAAATAAGGACTAAGATTGTGAATCTGAAACAATTACATAGGAGTAAACATCTGTACTTTTTTGTGGCAGGAGTGACTTGAGAAACTGCAAGTTGCTTCTGGTGTGAGAGAATTGGCCATCTGCAAGGACATTGCCCAGGGGACACCCAGATGTTTAATGTTTTATCATCCTTGTGGGAGGCTTCTCTCATGTCCCCGCATGGGGAGCTGGACCAGACAGAGGGAGCTCATCTGCACTCTCCCTAGATTTGTACCTCCAACCTGGGGCCTCCATATCTGTACTGACTGCCTAATGCAGTTTACGGGCAGCTTGACAAAGTGGTGTTGAGATTATGCATGCAGTGAATGCACACAGTAATGTCCATTAAATTCTTTAAGCCAGGACCAGCAAAGTTGGGAGATACTCTGAAATAGAGTTTGTCCTACACATCAGCCAGTCTGTCTAAACCATATTGCATGGTAAAACTGATTAAGATATGGGCATTCTAGCAATTTAAACATGTACATTATAGCCCTGGATAGGAGGGGGGAAACCCTTTTCTTCCACAACCATGAAGCTACAGATACTGTGGATCCTAGAACCAATTTGAGTACAGTCTTTGTGGAGTATATAACTGTTTAATGTACTGCTGCACATTATGGAACCATTGTTTAATGCCTGACATATGTATCTTTTCTACATGGTTTGTTCTATTTGATATGGCTTTGCAGCTAATGCAATAAAATTTGATGCTGATACTCTGGGGATTCCTCCCTCCTGATCTGGGATGATGGGGCAATGTTGAACAGTGGCCTGGCCTCTGCTTATCTTGGAAACAAGCAAATGTAGTAAATTAATTTAATATTATGAGAGCAATTCCATTTTATCATATTCAGAGAGGTGTGCAAAACAGATTAAAATTTTCCAAGATAATCCTTGAGACAGCACATTTCTTCTTGTAATAACCAGCATGTAAGCCTCAAACTAGTTGCAGAACTTCTCATGTAATCATCTGCACAGTGAAACTGCTTCTTTCTCAGCCAGTTTCAAACCAACCTAACTGATCAATCTAAATGTGTCCAGAGTCACAATTTTGAATGACATGGTTGAATGACACTTCCATCTGATTGAGAAGGAGGTCAAGCCAGAAAAACCTATTTAGCTTAACTAAGGGTGCACCTACAATTTAGCAACAAATGACCAGTCTCAGACATTGCTCTGGACTCTTTTTATTCCAATAGGCATTTCTTGGGCAACATTCTAAAACTGACAGTAACTAGATTTCTGTGTGTATTTGCCAATGCTAATTTGTGGACAGCAGTTACAACTACATTTTGCAGGCAAAAGCCAACATTATTACCGAACAATTTAAAGCACATCTGTTCATCCAGATTGAAGCTGGAAGTGGATTTTAAATAGTTTTGCAGATGGCTCAGTAAAACCTTCTGGTCTTTATTAGTAACCAGAGCTGTAAAGTCCAGAAATAATAGAATACTGTAGAAAGAGCACCACATCAACAGCTTAACCCACAAACTTGTTTTAAAGCATGAAGAAAATAAATTTGGCAAGGAAATGAAGCAGAATGAAAATATCTGAGGAAAATTAGGGTTCACTTGGAATGCTCAAGCCATGCACTGTAGGCATCTCATCATCTTCCTTACATCTTTACAGCTTCATTGTTGTTACCTGATTTAGCTTCAAATACATTGCAGAAAAGACTGCAAACATCTTATTGAACTTACAATAATCAAGAGAAGAATTGCCATCATTCCAGTCAATGACATGACTGAACAAATATGGATTTGTAAGTGGGCAGTAGTGTCTCAATCTTGAGACTCACAAAGCGGGGCCATCAGGTCTCTGGGATTTATAGGTTTTTTTAAAAAATGTCCAGTGAGTGACCCATCAAGTGGGTCTTCTGCCCATGGCACCTGTGTCCATTGTTGATTGAGACAGTATATTGTTCAGAATGATGAGATTAAGTGACCCATCCCTGGGGAAAGGGAAATGGCATTCAGGGAGAATGGTGGCAGAGCCTTCTAACTTCGGAGTGGGTGCCATATGATAATAAAAATAATTATTATTTCAAATTTATAGGCCGCCACTGCCCGGGGGCTTGGAGCGGCTTACATCAGACATGAGTGATACAATAAAATAGTAAAAGCAGTAAAATATAAAACTGATTAGCCAGGTGGGAAGGCTGCCTAAACAGATAAGTCTTGCACGGTCTCAGAAACGCTAGTAAGTCTTGGAGCATATGGACTTCAAGCGAAAGAGTATTCCAAAGAGACAGAGCTGCAGCAAAGAAGTCCCTGCGCCTGATCTTTGTAGGTCGTATGATCCTGAGACTGGGAACTACAAGCAGCATTTGATCTTCAGCTCGAAGTGGTCTCTGAGGTTGATAAAAGGCGAGTTGATTTTTTAAAGATATAACGGGCCAGGGCCGTGTAATGTCTTGAAGGTGAGGACCAGTAACTTAAAGATGATTCGATACTCGATCAGAAGTCAGTGAAGTTTTTGTAGAACTGGAGTGATGCGGCACCTTGCAGGGGCCCCCTCCAAGAGTCTAGCAGCTGCATTTTGGACCAGTTTAAGTCTACGGATGGTAGACCCTGGTAAGCTGATGTAAAGAGTATTGCCATAGTCTAGTCTTGAGATGGCCAAGGCCTGGATCACTGTGGCCAGGTCATCTCTATGGAGGTAGAGGGCCAGGCGTCTGATACGACACAGATGGAAGAATGCCGTTCTACTGATGTTGGACACCTGGGCTCCCATCATCAATTGAGAGTCTAATTGGACACTCAGGCTCTTCACTCGAGGTGACGGGCGCAATGTCTCGCCGTCTAGGGTCAGTAAATTGATGGAACCACCACTCTAGGACCCCAGCCACAAGACCTCCGTTTTTGCAGGGTTCACTTTCAGCCTGCTAAATGAGTCCTTTTTGTCCAGGTTTCCACACAAAAGAAGGTTGACCCAATTCAGGGTCCGGTTATCCTTTTGTGTACCTGGTATATACTGGCCGAAGATTATGGGTGCTTGAGTCCTTTGTTAAAGTGAAGACCCAGAAGACACAAGAGGAATCCAAGGTCATGGATGGCCAGTGTAAGGTCATCAGGGTCTTTGCAATGGCTCCAGAACTATTTTATATAATCATTAATAATAACACGTTAACACATACACAAGGGTTCCGGTACTGTTTGACCCATGAATATGGAGGCCATCAGCGGCAGATACCAGGGTCTTCAGGAATACTGGGACTGGGGAAAGAGGAGCAGGAAGGATTTCATTCAGTGCTAGGGTAGTTGCATGGTAGCCTAGGCAGGCAGTTTGAAGAAAAAAGTGGCAGAAAAAAGATAAGCATGGGGGCAAAAGGGCACCAGATTGTCTGTTTATTAAAGAGGTTATTTTGTATTTCATAAAGGGGGGTTGGAGTCAATGTATTATCTGGTGCTGGTAGCTGATAAAGTTCTTCCCTGGTTTTTCAGCTCCTCCATCTCTGAGGTTTGGGGGTCCTTGTTAGTAATTTAAATTTCCTGCCAAAGTCAAAATATAATATGACATAATTCATAATTTTCTGGAGGGCGTGGTCTTTCCAAGCAAGAGTACACCAAGCAAGAGTACAGATGTCATGTACCGGCATGAGTAGTATAAGGAAACAGCAAAAAAAAAAACATATTAATTCAAGACAAGAAGATGTAAAGGGGACAGTGGGAGCACAGTGTGTTCAATAGGAAAGGTAAATTGCTCACATATCACAATGAAAATGTAGAAAACCTCCCAACATTTTTAGCAGTAACTTCAATTATGGAGTGGTGTAGCAACTCAGCCCTCAGTGGACCCGGGGGGGGGGGCAGGAGGCTAATCTGCCCCCACCCCTGCCTGGGGGGCAGGCTGCGGCCCCAGGGGTTCCTTTGGCTTTAGGATGACGGGGATGAAGGGCCCTCATCTCCAACAGACAGTTTGCTCTGGGATGACACCTGGCCAGAGGCCTTTTCTGATGACGAGGTTGCTTATGATTCCGGATCAGATACTGAATATGAGAGACCGGGAGGATTCAGGTCACAGGAAAGGGTGTTTACGCCAGATGTTGAGGAGGCTATGGAAGCTGAGGTCGAATCAGCTTCCCAGGAAGATAACGACGCAGATGGAGCCATTCCTGAGCGGAGATTCGACCGACGGGGGAGTATCGAGGCGAACCGAAGAGATTGGAAATGAGGCTTGGAAAGGCGCTGGTCTCACAAAGGAGGGAATTAAATATGCATTTTGTGGGAAACTTCTCCAGATTGCTGGCCACGTCTGATCTGAAAGGACATAGCAGTTTGCTGTCTCCCTGGAAGCCTTAGCCTGGCTCGCCTTGCCAAGTGCTGCCTTGAACCTTGTTGATTCCATGGACTTTGGATTTACCTTGCTAACCACGTTTTCCATTGCCTTGCTTGATTCGCTTTGTTTTTATGGACATTGTTTTGATCCTTGCTTTTGAACACCTTGAAATTTGATTGCTTTTACCTTGGACTATTTGATCTTTACTTATTGGACAATTTATGTCCTTCGCCTGCTTTTAATTGCTGCTCAATAAATAGTTAATTGTCAACGTCTATGTGTGTGTGGTTACGGGGTGAAGACAGGGCTCGCGTTGTGACAAGTGGAAGGAATCTTTATCAAGTTTGCAGATAACACAAAACTGGGAGAGTGGCTAAGACATTGGAAAATATAAACATAATTCAAAAGGACCTTTATATACTAGAAAATTTAGAAAATTAAATTCAATAGAGACTTATTAAGAAAAAACACCAATAATACTTGGTAAAGTAAGAGGCAATCAGAAAAGAGTAATACCTTTGCTTGTTTTGGGGATTAGTGAGTGAGTGGTCCATACCATATCGATTCTCACTCACTAATCCCCAAAACAAGTAAAATTAAAATTCTCCCAGGATAGATCCGAACTACAGCCCCATAGAAGTAATCCTAACCTAGAAGAAATCTTCAAGAAATTGGAAGCTGTACAATAATTTACTGAAAGAGGAAGAATCTATACAAAAAACAGGAAACTCTTAAAAGAATTTTTCCATTTCAATGAATGTGAAGATATCCCAGTACAAACTGTCTGGGACACATGTAAAGTTGTAATGAGAGGATATCTGATACAACAAAATGCCATAAGAAACAAAAACAGAAATGAGGAAATGAAAAGTATCATGGATGAGATACAAGATTTAAAAAGAAAACTTAAAAAGAACACTAAGGACAAAAATTAAGATTTCAATTAAAACTAATACACAACAAAAAATATCTCTAGAAACAGAACAGCTTGCAATAAAGTTGAAGTTTGCCAAACAAAACCATTTTCAGAATGCAAATAAGGTCAGAAGATGGTTGGCCAGGAAAATTAGGATAAAGAAACAAAGGCAATACACCACAAAAATCTGTAGAGAAGACAAAGAATATGCCATTGGAAAAGACATTATAGACCAGTTCAATAAATTCTATAAGGAACTATATGCCAAATATCAAACTAGCAAGGATAATATAATGCAATACATCAGAAAACAGAAGCTAAACAAGATAACGGACACACAAAGAGAATCTCTGAACAAATAAATTACATCCCAAGAAATACAGAGAGCAATTAAAAAAAATTTTTTTTTTAAAATAGTTTTTATTGAGTTTTTAAAATGAAGATGACAAAAAGGACAGACATAGACAGCCGTGCAGGGCTGCTCACAAAAAACAACGGTAGACCTCCCCCCCCGCCCCTAACCCTCCCCTTCCCCCCCAACAGAGACAAAACAGTGCAGGACAAAACAAACATACACTGAGTGCTTCCGACTCACTCAATTCCCAGAGAGTTGACTACCATATTGGTAGGTGCCGAACGGCTAAAAAAAAATAAATGCTTGTTTTATAATTAGACAAAGGAAAATCTAAGATTCGAACTTCCTCCGTGTAGTCCTAATGGGGTTACACTTTTGTATCTATATTCTAGAGTTCAACTAAAAAGTTTATCTTGGAATTATTGAAATACGTAGTAACGAGGGACCAGTCTGTCTTTTCCCTGTGGATATCTTCCGCAAGAGCAGATGTTAATGTGTCCATATTTGCTATGTCCAGGATTTTCATTTTCCAATCCCGTAGCTCGGGAGTGTCTTCAGCCTTCCACCTCTTTGCATATGTCATCCTCGCCGCTATTGTACAATATATAAACAATTTTTCTTTATTATCCTCTAAATCAAAATCAAACAAGCCCAAAAGCATGTATTCGGGTTTAAACTCAAAATCTATCTCTAACATCTTTCTCATTTCCTATATATCACCTTCCAGAACACTCTTGCTTTGTGGCAATTCCACCACATGTGGTATAGGCTCCCAATTCCTTTTTTGCATTTCCAGCAAATGTTGCTGATGTTCTTATTGAACTTTGCCATTTTTGTGGGTGTTATATACCATCTATGGGTCATTTTCATTATATTCTCCCTTAAATCATAGGCGTATGTCAATTTTAGATGTTTATTCCACACTCTATCCCAGCGATTCAGAGGGATAGAGTGGCCTATGTCCTGGGCCCATTTGATCATGCATGATTTAACTCTCTCCTCCTCTGTCTGCCATTCTAAGAGTATGTTGTATAGAGATGAGATCTTCTTATTCTTTTTTTTAGTAGCTTATCCCAGGTTGTATTAAGTTCTCCGAAACCCTGTAGTTTGTCTTTTTTAAAGATCTCGTTTATTTGAAAATACTGGAGCCAGTTCATTGAGTTGTCCAGCTCTTTCAATACACTCATGTCTTTTAAGATCGGCCCTGTAGAGGATTGTTCTAGTAGCATGTTGTAGGATAGCCATGTTTTTTTATCTTGTTGTCTCCTATAGAAGGCTTCTTGGGGAGATCCAGAGGGGTTTTTTACACATAATCTTCCTTTATATGTGTTCCACACCTTAAGCAGAGCTCTTCTTATGTAATGATTATTGAAATTTTTTTCTATACTAGCTCTGTCATACCACATATAGCAGTGCCAACCTACCCTAAGGTCATGCCCTTCTAGATTGAGAATTGATGTATTTTCTAGTTTTGCCCACTCCATCACCCATTCTAATGCACATGCTTCGTAGTAGGTTTTTAAGTCCGGGACATTGAATCCCCCCCTCTGTTTTTTATCAATCATGTTTATCCAATTTATTCTAGATTGTTTCCCTTTCCAGATAAATTTTCTTATTTCCTTATTCCAGATTAGGAAATATTTTTTGTTGTATAGGATGGGGATATTTTGAAAAGAAAGGTCATTTTCGGCTGTAGGTTCATTTTTATTAAAGAGATTCTTCCCAAAAGGGATAGGTTGAGATGTTTCCATTTGTTTAGTTTCCCTTTAGTTCAGACCACGTCCTATCATAGTTGTTTTTTACTAGGTCCGTTGTTCATGGTTAAAGTTATCCCTAAGTATTTAATCTTAGTTACTATTTCTATGCCATATCTCTTTTCTAGGTCCTCTTTTTCTCTTCTTCCTATATTTTTGTTAGTATTTTGGTTTTTCCCTTATTTATTTTAAAGCCCATGACTAGCCCGAAGTCCTCAAATTTCTTTAGCCATTTTTCCATGCTGTTCAGTGGCTCCTCTATTATGCAGACCAGATCGTCTGCAAAGGCTTTGACCTTTATGGACTCTCTTTTTAGTGATATGCCTCTGAGTTCTGGGTCTTTCCTAATGTTCTCTAGTAGGGTTCCAGACAGAAAATGAAAAGTAAAGGGGAGAGGGGGCATCCCTGTCGAGTGCCTTTTGAAATCTCTATCATTTCTGAATGCTCCCCATTGATTACCAATTTTGCTTGTTGTTTTGAGTATATAGCCTCTATAGAGTTGTAAAAATGGTAGCCTATATCCATCTCTTTTAATTGTAATTTTAAAAAGTCCCAATTTACCCGATCGAAGGCCTTTTCTGCGTCTATAAACAGAAAGGCGACCTTCTTTTGAATATGTAATCTGTAATATTCTATGGCACCGATTAATGTTCTAACATTGTCTTTTTGTTGTCTCCCCGGGAGAAATCCTGCTTGGTTTGACTTTATCCAATTACCCATGAATGATTTAATCTGTCTGCGAGTATGTTTGTGAATATTTTATAGTCCGTGTTAAGGAGTGAAATTGGTCTATAGTTTTTCACATCCATTTTATCTGAGCCTTCTTTGTGTAATATAACAATATTAGCGGTATTCCATGAGCTCGGAGGGGGTTTATTATCTAGTATATCATTCATTGTTAGCGTAAGATTAGGCACTAAGTCCTCCTCGAATATCTTATAATACCTTGCGGAGAACCCATCGGGTCCTGGTGCTTTGTTGGATTTCAGCCCCTTTATTGCCTTACTTACTTCTTCTTTTGAGATATATCTATTTAAGTTTTTTCTCTCCTCCTCCGAGATCTTGCTTAGCTTCAGATCACTTATGTATTTTTGTATTAACTCTTTGGGGGTTTCTTCCTTTGAGTATAATGATTTATAGAATTGGGAAAACTCGTCTAATATACGTTTAGTCTCACAAAGGATCTTACCCTTATTTCTGATTTGTGTTATGTGGTTTCTTTGGGTTTTTTTCCTTACCTTGGCTGCCAGCCATCTGCCCGGCTTATTTGCATGTTGAAAGTGTTTTTGTTTAAGGAACTTTAAATTTTTTTCCAAAGATTCCAGGTCTATACGCTCTTTTTGCTTTAGCAACAAATCATATTGAAATTTATATTTCTTATTTCTTGGTTCCCTTTTAAGGTTGGAGTCTGCTTCTTTGATCTTTAATAGCAGCTCTTTTCTTTTTTGTTTGGCCTTTCTATTTACGATATCGTGTTGTATTAAGAGACCCTTAATACAGCCTTACTGGCATCCCATATTGTGCTGTTTGGTAATTCGGGGTGCAATTAAATTCAAAGTATTCCTTTAGGGCTTTCCTATATTTCTCTATGTCTTCGGTTTCCTAATCAGTTCCTCTTTTAGTTTCCAGGTTATGGCTGATGTTTTATATCCTATATGAAATTCTAAGAGGCCATGGTCTGAGAATATTTTGGGTATAATTTTAATTTCGCCCATAGATGTAAATAGATTCCTTGTCGTCCAAAGCATATCGATCCGTGACCACGAGTTATATCTGTTGGAGTAATAGGTATAGTCTCTTGCCCCCGGGTTCTGCTCTCTCCACCCGTCTATGAGGTTTAAATTGTCTAATATGCTAATTCCTTGTTTCGGGTTTGGCCGCTGTTTTTTTCCTTTCTCTTCCCCCCCGATCGGTCGATGGTCTTGTCTATTACCCCATTATAATCCCCTAGTATCAATAATTCATCGTGGGCTACATTTTCTATTTGTTTCCTCAATAACCTCAAGAACTTCATCTTAGGTCCATTGGGGGCATATATGTTGCATATTAGTACTTTTTTATTATTCCATATTATTAAGACCCCCACCACTCTACCTTCCAGATCTCTGAAGGCTAATTCACTCTTTATGTTTTCCTGAATGTATGTTACAACCCCTCGTTTTCTCTTTATGTATGCGGAATAGTACATCTTTCCCAGTTTTTTTTGGGCTAGGTACGCCACATCATTACTTCTAATGTGTGTTTCTTGCAAGGCTATGATCTGGGCTTTTTTTGAGTGCAGGAAGTTAAATATTCTATTTCTCTTTTTTGGGATATTAATACCATTTACATTATTAACAATACAATTAATAGCCATAGAATGACCTTTTCTTGCTGCCTTCTTCTTTTTCTTTCTTCTTCTGGGCTCTGGTTAGAGTTCTTGGGTTTAGTTGGTCCACAGATGTTGATTTTTGAGGTGGTTTTCGGCTTACCGCCTACTGCCCCTTGACTCTCCGCGGAGTCTTCCTGTCCCGAGTCGGATTCTTCCTCCGAGTTTGGGTTATGGCTGGATTCTATTATTTTTTTAGAAAGAATTTTGCGCTTTCCTCTGTCGTTATCAGTGTTTCTTATTTTGCCAAGTCATCATCAGCCCTTCTTTCCTCTCCCCCCAGCAAAATTTAATGTCTCTGCTCTTTAATTCGTTTGTGAGGAAGAAGTATTTTTTCCTCTTTTCCAGAGTGTATGCAGGGAGGTCCTTGAAAACTTGGAGTCTCCGTTTTTTATAAGTTATTATGTTATCATTGCTTAGCCTGAGCATTTCGTCTCTAACCACTTTGCGATTGAACTGGACCAGGACATCTCTAATGGAGTTGTTTTTCCTAGAGTATTTAGTGCTTAATCTGAATACTCTGTCGATTTCTTTCTCGACTTCAGCTTGTGGGGCTCGGGAGGTTTCTGCCAGTATTTCAACAATCTTCCCTCTCAGATCTTCTCTGTCCTCCTCTTCGATGTTGCGGAATCTCAGTTGCAGGTCCTTTTCTTTGAGTTCCCACTGTTCCTGTTGCTCTTTCAGTCTCTGGCTGAGAAGCTCGATCGAGTCCCCCCCTTTTTTTAAAGGGTGTCTTCTAATTTATTCTGTCTTAGCTCCAAGTTAGAGTCCTTTTGTTTCATGGTCTTGAGCTCCTCCTGCATATTGGTCATCTGGCTTTTTATTACTCCCAGTTCTTCTTTGAGATTCTTATTCATATTTTGCATTTCTTCATTCATCTTTTGCATTTCCCCCTTGATGAGTTGTTCCTGTTCTCTCAGTATCTTTTCCTGGTCTATCAGCAATTTTTCCTGCTCGGCTTGTTTTTGTGTCATTTCTTCCTGGCTTTTGGATATTTTTATGATTTCTTGGAATAAGTCATCAAGCGTCAATTCCGATGCGCCAGAGCACTTCCTCCCAGGAGTTTTGTTGTCTTTTGGGGGCTGCTTGCCGCTGTCTATCTTCCTCTTTCCGTTCATTATGGAATGTAAGGTTGCGTCTCGCTTTATCCTTTCTTTATCCTTTCGGGCCCCGTCACCTTCGTTTGATATCGTTCTCAGAGGTTTGGTAGTATTTGATATATTATTATTCCTTTTGGAATCTCAATAGCTTTTTGGTGGCGGGATCTTGGCCTTTTTGGATTTTTGGCTCTTCGTGGTTCTTTGTAAATATAGGTGGAGATAGGTATGTTAGGTTAAGAATATAGGGTCGTCTTCAGAGATTGGTTTGTTGGGAAAGTTGTTTGGGGGGGCTTTGTAGGCTACTTGACTATTTTTCCACTTGGGGGTTAACCAACAGTCGCATATAGTGCTTAAGGGTCAGTGCCTCCTGTGCTTCTTGGTTTCTTAGTTTGGCTTCAAACAACCAAACATCGTTTTCACCATTTCACCAAGTGGGTTCTGACCCAGGAGGTTTATTGGCAGATATATAAATCTATTGAGTCTCCCTAATTCTCCTTAGTTTCCCTTGCAAACTTTAGGATCTTTAGGGTTCCTCTCTTCTGGCTCCTGAGTGCCACCTCGTGTTCCTTTCCCTCTACTGCAACTGCGACGTGCTTGTTTGGGGCGGTGGGGGCCTTTTCGGCCAGGAGTCTCACAGGGGTCTCGCAGGGATCTCGCGCGGCTTGCGAGCTCTCCCCGGGCACCCCGGGTCTCGCTGGCGATGCTTCTCCGGGTCTCCCCGCCCGGCTCGTTCTTCACCCGGGCTCATCCAAAGCTTCCGGATGGGACGGGTTCACTGCAACTTTCTACAAAATATTTGAGCCTAAACTAACACCAAGACTGAAGAAAATTACCAATGAGGCACTAAAACTCCCCAAAATAATGGATTCTTGGAAACAAGCAAATCTAACTTTGATACATAAAGACAATACCAATCCAAAAGACATAAAAATTATCGCCCAATATCGCTTCTGAATGTAGACTATAAAATATACACAAATATCCTCGCAGATAGGCTTAAACTCCTACTATCAAATTGGATAAAAGATGAACAATTGGGCTTTCTCCCACATAGACAAATGAGAGATAATATAAGAACTATCACAAACATATTAGAATATTACAAGAAAAACAATGAGAAAGAATGCACCTTAGTAACTATAGACGTGGAGAAGGCATTCGACAACATCAACTGGACTTCCTCACTCTGTCAGTACAAGAACTAGATATGGGGTACCACTTCTCAAATGCAATAAGATTAATATACAATAAGCAAGAAGCTAAAATCGTGGTGACTGACCAAACAACAGAAAGCATCCAAATACAAGGAGGTACAAGACAGTGTTGCCCTCTTTCTCCCCTGCTATTCATCATGGCTCTCGAAATTTTGTTGAATAACATAAGGGAGGACAAGGACCTTATAGGTGCAAGAATAAGAAAAGAATCATATAAACTGCGAGCATATGCTGATGACATAATCTGTATAAATATAAATGCCTGGCTGAAAAAGGATAAAAGAAGTCTGAAAGGTGGCAGGGCTCAAACTGAATAAAAACAAGACAACGATGCTGACCAAAAATATCACAAAAACAAGGCAAAAGAAGCTAGAAGATTCTACAGGGATAAAAGTGACGTCCTAGAGATAACGGCAAAAAATAATTACTAAAAAACCAACTACGAACAAAAGTGGAGAGAGATTAGGAGGGTTTTGGAGAACTGGTGACATTTAAAACTGTCTCTACTAGGTAGAATTGCTGCAATAAAAATGAACATATTGCCGAAGTTAACATTTTTATTCAAGCCTTCCCAATTATTAGAAACATTAAAAAAATCTAAACATGGAATAAAGACCTAACAAAGTTCATATGGGCAGGGAAAAAACCCTGAATAAAATTATCTAACCTAACCGATGACAGAAAGAGTTGAGGACTAGGTCTGCCGAACCTAAGGTTGTATCATGAAGCATGTGATCTCCAAAGGTTGCAAGATTGATGCAGCCTTAATAAAGTAAAAGATTGGCTTTAGAAGGTCATGACCTATGCAGCGGCTGGCACACATACACGTGGTATGGCAAGAAAGCCATAGAGAAGAACTTCGGCAACCATTTCATTGGTTCATCTCTTATTAAGATCTGGGAAAGGCATAAAAGTAAATTCCATCAAAAAACTCCTCTATGGGTATCTCCCCTAGAAGGGACACAGACACGAGAACTTGGATGGGAAATTTGGCCGAGATATAAGGAGATCCTAACAAAACAAGATAATGGTTACACCCTAAATTCACAACAAGAAGAAAAAAGACTGTACCATGATCTATCATGGTTCCAGTACGGACAATTAAAGGAGGCATTCAACAAAGACAAAAAAAGATGGATTTGAAGAAGGGGGAAAAACCTGGGACAATATTCTGTCCTCTAACAATAAACTAATTTCCAAAATCTACAAAGTACTTCTAACCTGGTCGACAGAGAGAGAACATATAAAATAGTGCATGGTAAGGTGGGCACAAAACATCGGTCACAATATCCAAATAATAGATTGGGAGAAAATATGGAGCACTAAAATAAAATACACAGATTCTCATGGCTCACGTGAAAATTGGTACAAGATGATGTACCATTGGTACATAACCCCAAGCAAACTAGCGAAATGTTACAAAAATCAATCAGACAAATGCTGGAAGTGTCACTCACAAGTGGAATCCTTCTTCCACCTCTGGACATGCAAAAGGCAACCAAATTTTGGAAGATGATACTCATAGCTGGGCACAGAATTATAGACCTACCCATAGAATTAAAACCTAAGTATTTCCTTATGGGAATCACTGACTTCGCCATGGAAAAAAAACAAGGAAAATCTATTTAGCTATCTGACCACGGCAGCAAGAATCATCTCTGCAAGAAATTGGAAAAGAAAGGACTTACCAAGTATAGAGGACTGGATAATCAAAATTATAGAGATTATGAATATGGACCGGCTCACTTATTATCTTAGAAACAAGCAAATGAAGACAGAAGAAAAGACTGACTGGACTACTGTCCAAAACTACATCAGCGAGACAACTGGAAAGGCAATGTGATTTATAATGGAACTGACAACAGTAAGTCAGAGGAAGAAAAACACTCCCCAGACCGAAAAGAAAGTGTAATAAGATCATAAACATCCTCTCATCATCATCCCCAACCACTACAGTTTTTTTTCTTTCTTCTCTTTCTTTCTTCTCCCTTTTCCAATTTGTACCTATCTACCCATTTCCCTCCCCCCCTTTCCCCTTCATTCTCGTTTAATGTATTATTGTTAAAACTTCAATAACAATATTTTTTAAAGAAAAGAGTAATACTATATTACAAATAGATAGACTAAATTATGGTCTAAATTATTGCAAGACCTGAGCACAGCTATTGATAATTGGGTGATTTAGAGGTCTCATTCACAGGGTAGCATAAGTCAAAGTCAACATGACAGCAATTAACAACAACAAAAAGAAAGTAGGTCCCATTTTTCATAGCTTTTCCATTTCACTTTCTCATAGCACAAGATAAATCTAGACAGGGTGCTCCATAGTGTTGTTTTGAAAGTGCCAAGGCAGCACTAAGCCCAAATAAGATAGACTTTTGTGAAAGGTATGAAAACATTTTAATTGAAAGAGCTATCGTTGGGCAAAACAAAAAATGTGCTGTCCTAAGCAGCTACTTGTATTGTTCTGGCCGTAGGAGCAAACTTAACAATGATAAATTCATGATGAGTAAACTTTGGTGACACTTCCCAGCAGCTTCCCAAATTTTATAGGCAATCAATATTTTTCAGGAAATGATAATGGAACTATTGTTTGCACCACAGCCCAGAATTAAACAGGCTTAAACCTGTTGAAATCAATATGGTTTTCCCCCCAGCATTTTCAATCTTGTATTATTTATTTATATATGTATTTATTAAAGTACTTTTATCACATTTTTATAATGAAATTTCTAGATGGTGTAGAGATAAAACAATACAGAACATTTCCAGATGAAAACAATGAAATAATAAGAACAAAACAAACACTTATTCAGTAAAATACATTAAATCAACTTAAAAGGCCACAACTATGAGCCGGTATGGTGTAAAGGTTTGAAAGATGGAATAAGATTCCAGGACAATAAGGCTCAACATTTTCCTTCGCCATGGAATCCTACTAGGTGACCTTGGATGATCACACTTTCTTCATCTTAGAGGAAAGTAATTATAACTTCTGCTGAATAAATATCTCCAGAAAACCCCATGAGGGTAACCTTAACTTGGAGTTGACTTGAAGGCAAGGGCAAGGTATTCGAAAATATAGGTGCAACATCTGAAAAGGTTCATACCATACCCTCTCACACTGTATTGCCTTCATTGATAGTACACAGAGTCTTAGTTCTCAGGCAGTTATATGTATAGAGATATATCTTCAAATATTAAAGGATTTAAATTTCACCCCAGCATTTTGAATTGAGACTGAAAATGAACTTTAAGATGCCTTTTTATGTATTGTCTATATCAGGGCAGTCCAACTTCTGCCGGCTCAAGGGCTGGACTTCTGGTGAGCGATCACCTGGGGGACCACCTGGCCACGCCCCCCGCCACATGGCTCCACCCCTCTCCCAAAGCGTCGGAACAGCTGTTCTGACGCTTTGGGAGAGAGGGAGGCGCCGCGGGGGACCCCCTCCCTTCCAAGGCATCACGGCAGCTGCGGAAACCGGCGATTTCACCGGCTTCCGCGGCTGCCGTGACGCTTTGGGAGAGAGGGAGGCTCCGCGGGGGACCCTCCTCCCTTCCAAGGTGTCACGGCAGCCGCAGAAACTGGCGATCTTGCTGAGGACGCGAGGCAGCGGCTGCCGTCTCGATGGCGTGGGGGCGCAAGAACTTCTTGGAGAGAGGGAGGCGCCGCGGGGACCCTCCCATGGATGGCTCATGGCATCACTTGGCAGCCATTGAGGCCTGGTCAGAAACTGGCGATTTTGCTGGGCTTCAGCGGCTGCCGTGACGCTTTGAGAGAGAGGGAGGCTCCACGGGGACCCCCTCCCTTCCAAGGTGTCATGGCAGCCTGGATGGCTCGCGAGGGAAGTGAGCACCCGGTTCTTGCTTCCCCCGCGAGCCATTGAGGCCTGGTCAGAGGGACGCGAGAGCGGGGTGAAAACTGTCCCGCAGGCCTCGATGGCTCGCAGGGGAAGCAAGAACTGGGTGCTCGCTTCCCCCGCGAGCCATCCAGAAGGCTTCCCTGGAAGGCCTGCCCCCTCGCTCCCTCCCACCCTTCCCGGCGCCGCCGGTGTCCCAATCGTCGCGGCGCCAGGGAAGGAGGAGGGATGGAGGATTCCTCCTCCTTCCCTCCCTCCTCCCCCCACTGCAAACCGGATCGCAGTGGTGGGGCGAAGAGAGGGACAGAGGGGGTGAGGCAAGGAGGAGGAGCTGGCTCCCTTCCTTCTCACTGCCCCGCCTCCTCCTCCTCCCCCCCCCGCCGCTGCGATCTCGCAGCGGCAGCGTGGAGAGAGGGACGGATGGGGCGGTGCAGGGAGGAGCTGGCTCCCTTCCTCCTCCCTGCCCCGCCTCCTCCTCCCCTCCCCCCCAGCTGCCATATTTTTTCTAAAAATATATTTTTTAATTTTTTTAAAAAAAAATTCAGGAGGGTAGCGGGGGCCATGTCCAACAGGCTGGGGGCCGTATACAGCACGCGGGCCGCCTGTTGGACAGCCCTGGTCTATATGATGTGCCAGTCAGTAATCTTGATACACTAGCTCCGGTTTCTATATATTCAAGGAGAATCCCACACAGAGCCTTTATATAGTCAATTTGGAAAGTTATCAATATAAGATTTACTGTGGCTACATTATCCCTAGCCTTGAATGGTATATCTTACAGAGCTAGTCCCAAGGTCACTTGTCCTTAAAGGACAGATGTGAATCTAAGAGTACTCTAAGGTTTTACACTTGCTGCTTTGGGGAATTATAATTCCATCTAGAGCAGGGGTGCTCACACTTTTTCAGCATACGAGCTACTTATTAAACAACCAAGTCACAATGATCTACCTAACCATATTTTGATAGAAGAAATAAGGGACATTTACATGATTTTTCGCAAAAATAAGGGACACTTCATAAAATGCATCCAGACAAGAGTTCCTCCTCCCACCCTAACAACATTCCACAAATATAAACAGGCAGAATGAAAGCAGACAGACCTTGAAGCTGCAAGGCCATTCAATGCTGATCAATGTGGCCAATTGAACATTCAAAAATGCATCCAGATAAGAGATCCTTTTCCCACCCTGACATAATTCCAGAGATATAAACTGGCAGAATTAAAGCACAAAGACCTTTCAGCTGCAAGGCCATTCAATGCTGATCAATGTGGCCAAGCAGATGAACTCCTCGCAGTCGCAGATGGCTTTGGTAGGAAATGGCTGTCAAAGCCTCGTTCTGGTTGTCCTCCCTCATAACTCCTTCGTGCACTGTCGCATGCTCCAAAAGTGCATGCGCGGGCCGGGCGCCCACCCCCTCTTTTGCTCTGCTGCCTTCCTTCTCCCGCCCTCCTCCTCAGGCCACACTGTAACACTTCTAAACCAGGAACACATTTACTTTATTATTCTTTTAAAAATTATAAAAAAAATGAAAATTCGCCAAAACTCCATAGATAAGTCAAAGGTTCTGAAATTTGTTGAGCGAGCAGAGGCCCATATATTCTACCACTATAGTGAGTTTCATCCAGATTGGTCTAAAAATGAGGGAGGGAGAAGCCCCTGAATTTTCCCCAGTGCCAGTGCTGTTTTTCTCTACTGCGCATGCGCGTCCGAAATTAACAATTTGATTCGGAAGTTTCAGAAAGATTCAGAAAGTTCCAACTTTTTTGGGATAAAATTGGAAGTAATTTTAGAATCAAACCATTAGCGCCCCTGATTTCAGAACCGAGTTTTGAACCATTTTTTAAAATCAACCAAGCCTAGTTTTTACTATGGACAATAAAATTAAAAGTGACTCCAAAGGAAAAAAAACTCAAGTAAAGCAAAAAGTAATGTTGCTCTATTTAAAAAAGAGAAAGAAATGGACAGAAATAAAAGGATAGATGCTAAAAAGCAATACGCTTCACCAAATCTAAGGAGGCTATGAGTGATGCAGCTAAGCTTAAAGGGGCTTTAGGCTCGTACCATATACATGAATTTCCCCACCCTCTGATATAAAGAAAAGTCCAAATAAGGCAGGGATATTTGGAGATTGTTGGTCTTGCTTCTGTGGAAAATCTATTTGAACCTCTGGGTTCTCTCTCTGGAATTTGTGGGGGCTATTCCTCTGGGTGGGGCAAACAAAACATAAACCTGATGATATTCTATGGGGAGTTCAAAAGAAAAAGTTCAATGTGTTTGAAGCGATGAGTGTAGAACAAAGGGTCTGTATGCAACGGAGCAGATGGGAATGTCACCTCTGCTTGTCACCTGCTGATAATATGTCCTAGGGATGCTTAACTGGTCCTCTCAGCATGCAATGGGGTTGCAATACATTGGACAAAACTAATCTAGTATAAGGCGTACCAGTCTGTGTGAAATGTGTGATCTCTGTTTTGTAAAGTTGTTAAGATGCCTACCATATTACTTCTAATATCCCAGCTTTGCAAGGTATAAGTATAGCATGGCAAGGGGCTTCTGTTTAAACAAGGTTATTCCTTATCTTTTTGCTCAGAAGGTTTTTTTTCCCTTTTGATGTTCACCTTGGTAAGATGATGTGAACACTATAGACATTTTTCCTTATAGTTTTTTGCTTGAGCCATATGGAAACTGAGCTATAACTGTCACAGGTTGTCAGATGTGTTAAATGTAAAAAGATGTTACCCTGCAGAGAGTATGCAGGATGACTACAAACCTTTGCTTAGTGGACTTTCTCATTAACATTGTGAAGAATGCTTGGCAATCGTTTCTCCTGTGATGGAAATGACTTTCTAGTAGAGATAGTGGCTTGATATTGCATTACCCATAAGCCTTTGTAATTTTGTATTCCCTTATGTTCTTTATAGTAATACTTGCATGTCAATGTGTGTGCATACACTTGTGTGTATGTGCTTCAAGTCACTTGTTTACTTATGATGAGCCCATACATTCTTCTTAGGGTTTTCTTAGGCAAAAGGATACTCAGATGTGGTTTTGCCAGTTTTTTCCCTCTGAAATATATAACATTCAGGACCTGGAAATCATTGGTGGCCTCCCATGCTACTTAGCTCCCAAGATCAGATAAGATCTTGGAGCTCTATTATCAGAGCCTGTGATAATATTTATTTTCCTTAATACTTGGCTGACAAATTTGTTTGGAGTTTTCTTTCTCTCCACTTCTGTTGGTCCTTTTGAGAGGTATCCTACAAAGCCCTAAATGGCTCGGGATCACATCATCGCCTGCGAATCAGTATGAGGCTCTTCTCTCACTTCTGCCACTGTCTCAAGTGTGGTTGGTGGATATGAGGGAGAGGGCCTTCTTGGTGGTGGCCCCACAGCTCTGGAACTCCCTCCCTAAGGAGATCAGGCAAGCACCCACCTTGTTCACCTTCCATAAGTATTTAAAAACTTGAATGTTACATTGTGCCTTTGATTAGGCAGTTTACTAGAGAATTGGCTCAACCTCATCTATGTTCCTGCCCTTTAGTTCTACCCGCACCCCACTATCTTGCCACTTTGTGGCCAGAGATATTCCCTCTAGATTGACATACCTGAATTTTTGCACTTTCCCTCAGCTCTGCTTAGGAATTCATTGCACTTACTTGAGCCTGGACCAAGCTCCGATTCTGTTTTCACCCTTGATTTTTTTTTTATGATGTTTGTATGTTTTTATGTTGTTGTTGTGACTGTGTTATTATTATTTTTTATTGATTTTAACGCTGTTGTTTTTATCTGTGATTTTTGGGCTTGTCCCTATGTAAGCCGCCCCAAGTCCCCTTGGGGAGATGGTGGCGGGGTATAAAAAATAAAGTTATTTATTATCCTGCTTTTTTGAGACCTTCCCTTGTTTCTTATTGCATGCAATTAATAGTGTCCCGTTTTTAAGACTGGCAATAAGGGATCAGTTGAGAAGGCTTGGAGAAATTTGCTCTAGATAAAAATGTACTTTTATATTTTAGTGAGCAAAGGTTTTTGCTGTTGCATGAGAAGTCTAGGAGTCTCTGCTATTCCTTTGAAAAGTATTTCATTCAATCCACCTCTGATGTTTTTTATCTTGATGTGCAGATTCAAGAAACATAACTCATTATTAAACATTAAAATAAAACCATTTCTTCTTTCCTGTACACAAGTTCTGAGCAGCAAATATCAGCAGTTGCAAAACCTGCAAGCACAACTATAAAACACAAATATTTATTCGGCATTCCCCTGAGTACTTTTGAAGAGGAATTTATGCCAAGGTAGCCAAATTTTATCACAGGTCAGATATCATCCTCAGGCTTATAAATCTTCAATTCATAAATTGGCAAATTTGCTACAGGTCAGTTTGCAAGAGCAGGAGTGCCAAATGCTTTAAAAGGTTTGGCAAACCCATGGGGAGGAAAATGTATCTGTGATACGTTCAGTATGATGCATTTCCAAATGATTTACAGGAATGGAAGGGGCATCCAATCTAGTTTTTCCTCGGGCTTGTTTTAAATCATATGCGTTTACCTAGCAATAAATCCAAGGGTATATCGGTATATGCTTTTTTAAACCAGTTCTTTTAGATTTTCCTATTCCTCTTCAGGAGATACTGTGCAAAATCAGGATCTTAGTTGTTGAAAAACAGAACGGATAGTAGACCTTTTACCCACACAAACATTGTAATGGTGGCACATCTTCAAAAGAGTCAGTGAAAGAAGAATGCCACAGTTGTTAAATATGTGTGGCTATAATATTTGTCATCAAAATAATACCTCTTCTCTCATTTTCCATTCCCATCACCGCCATTGTCTACCCTTACTAGTAATTATGTATAGGTTGGTCAATGTTATGATCTATTGGAAAAATCAAGGCATTCCTGAATATTTTTATCTAATAATAGTAATCTTATATAACATTGCCATCATTATGCTAAGATTTCTTATACTGTATCAAAATAATTACATGTTTCCTTTTAAACATGCTCAAGTAAAATACTATGTGCAAGTGTAAGTCAAGAAATAGTAGCTTGCCTATATGGGCTAATATCTGAAAAAGCAGGGACTTGTCCCAGATATGTTTGTCAGAGGGCAAACATATTGCCAATATTGGTGGTTTTTTTCATTACCCATTACTCTGTTTCAGACATTGCTGTTCTATGCCTTATGACATGAATTGCATTAACTATCTCCACATAACTCTGAGAAATGGGCATATCATGAAATCATGGGATCATCTCAAACTCTACTAGTGCAATTAGCTGATAGATTGTGGGGGGAGGAGAGGGCAGCAGTGAGAAGGTTTGCTATTAGAATCATAATGCAGTTAATAAAATGGTATGGCATATTCCAAAGTCCTTCATCAGATGTGAAGGTTCCTCCAATAGTTCAAGTTCCACAAGACTATACTGATGAAATCAGGGCTTCAATCTATACCTTCTTATAGTATCTTACTGGAGCATTTTAAAGAGGAAAGTATATAATTATTTTGATATAGTACAAACATTCTGAACATATTAATTTCATAATAATGCTATTATTAATTAAAATATTCTTGAATGACATGATTTTTCCAGTAGATGTCATAAGGTAGCTATACGGCAGATGATATTAAGTAAGAATTTTATGATATGAAGAGGGTAGTCTCAAGTGGCTGGAGTACAGAATTTTAAGTGGCTGTTTTCTGCCATGGTTACTAATTAGGATGTGCTCTTGGGGGAAAAGACACTTCTTGGAAAATAGGTTGTTGAGCACAAAGACTCCTCAAGGAATTCATTGTTTCATGCTGTCTGTGATCGTATGCAGTCGATAATAAAAATCAGCTAGATATATTTTTGTTCCACATTGTTCATTCCCTTTGGGTATTTTAGAAACAAAACTGCATGACCCAAATTATCTGCAAATTAAAGGGCATCCTATCAGATTGTTTTCTTTCAGATGAGAATGTGTGAATCTTCAGATGATTTTAGCTTCCAACGAATCCCAACCAATGCACCCAGTAGTGAGGAATGGCAGTAACAGTAATTTAACATTAAATGACTACTGGTTCCCCACCTTCAGTTTTAAGGTATATGTGGATCAACTGAAGAAATCAACTTTAGTTTTCCATTCCATAGTTCAGTGTTTCGTGTGCCCTCTATCCTATTTTAGTCTTCCCTAACTGGGTGCCATCCAGACATATTAGTGCAAAAAACGAGTCATCATGTCTGACATGGGATTATAGAAATTGTAGTAAAAACTGTCTTGAAAGCAACAAGTTTGGATAGGTTGCCCTATTTCTTTAATTCCATTATATCCAATTCCACTATATCCCATTCTACCTCAAAGGATTGGAGAAGATAATGTATTGTGATTTTGTCATCTGAAATTATAACAGGTAACCTGCTTGCCTTCTCTGGCTCCAGCTAGCAAGCCGGTTCTGTTACTTTTTTTCCCTGTAAAAAAAAGGCTTACGATATTTCCAAAATATATCCTGATTCTAGCTGGTGAACCAAAGAAAATAAACTATGGTTCCTAAGGATGCCTGTTGTTGATGTTGTTTGCATGGGGAAACAATGTGGAAACTGCTAAATATGAAACTTTTTATGTGTATGGAACTGTTGAGTGTATTTTCAGTCAGTGCTGGTGATTCTGCTGGGATATTGCAGTGAAACTATCTTAGGCTCAGTCTTTATAGGACATGGCCAGTAGTTTGAATGGTGCCCAAATGGAAATGAGGAGTTAGTATGCAATCTGGTGCTCATATGTACTGTACAGTTGATAGTGTATGCCACCAAGAAGTATTGGAGATTAATTTTATATCCTTCTGCCACTTTCATTTTACCTGCCACATTCACTGAGAAAAAGATCTCTCAGATACTGATTATATAGCAATGCATGGTTTCAGAATGATATTCTATTTACATGTGACTGTCATTTCTCCAGCTGCACAGAATTCCCCTGAAATACTTTGAAAGTGGCTATAAATAAATAATGCCATATATACCTTCATCATTGAAACAAGTAAACAAATGGGTCCTTACAAATAGTGTGAAACATTGAATATACAGTATTGAAAAATGCTTGTTCATTTTTCTAATAATCTAGCTTTCTAATATTAACTTCCCACCCCTGTGCAGCTGGGGGTGGGAAGTGTTTTGCCTCCTCCCCCATGGCATATGCTGAAAGAAAGTAGTCCTGGGCTGGGCTACTTTCTGGTGATGGAGCTACAGGTGAGCATTCTGCCCCTCTTCTTCATTCTCCAGGCAACCGTCAATCCCCACTCCCCCCCCCTTCCACACACACACCTATTAACAGTATAATTACATTGGTTGCTTTTGGGAGCCAGGCAGGAATCCCCCTCCATCTTTTTTTTCACCTACCCTATACTGTTTTAGGAGGGCAAATTGGGAGGGTGTGGTTTCTTAAATAGGCATACTGGAAAACAGCAAGGGACTTGATTTTGGTATATACCCAAGGTACTATTTTTGTTCGTAGGCCAGGAAAAGGAACCCTTGCCTGTAATTTAAATAACCGAGGCGAGGGTGAACTGAAATGGCAAAGGAATGGGAGAATCTGGCCTTAATAAATCCTTGAGACAAAATTCTCTGTTACATTTCTCTTAGTAGTTGCTCAGGGTTATTGCAACCAGACACACAAGTGTTCCACCCAAAGTAGCTGAGGGTAGGCCGAAAGGGTCACTACCTCAGCTTTACCCACACCAAGTTCATGACACACTTTAGAATTAGCTGCAAGGTACAAAGTTTATTTAGGTAAACATTAATTAAAGTTGCCCATAGTTTAACACACTGTTAATGTTGTCTCTTTATTTTAGGAGTTCAGGAGCAATCCAAAGTCAGGTTTGAAGGTGGTAGTCATAAATTTTTTTCCACTAAATGCATTTAGTTTCAAAATTATATCTCACTTCCAAAACTAAGAAAGGCGTGAAAGGTGTGGGAAGAAGGTGATTTAAGAAAAATGTCTGTGTACATTTTAGCATGCTTCTATTAAGGACTCCTCTTTAGTTTGAATCATTCTGGCCTAAATTTTTTCGGTTTACCAGGAGGAAAATGCTAAAGGTAAGGCAAAATATAAACTTAATTCCAAATAGACCCTCTAAATCAATGGGAATATGGTACATCAACACTGTTATACATTGTATTGATATGCCCCATTGAAATTCTGACTGAGATCTTGCATTAGTCAGGCTATATAGCCTGCAACAATCCATCACTTTACAATGTAGTAGCTCTGACCACAGGGGATAAAACATGCAAAATTAATTGTGATGATGTATATTGAGAAGTAATGCAATGACTGTTCCTGTTGTGCAGCAAATCCCATGGTGATCTGCTGTCCATTGAGCAGCGGGACCTATAGTGCAAGCGGCATGCAGTTGGCTGTGTTTGTGAAATGGTTCCAGTGATGTTATTCCAGCACTCTTTCACTCTGAGAATACAAGTATTGCACAGCATCATTTACTTTAAGTAAGTTCATGGTGCCAAAAATACCAAATATGTCAAAATGCCTGATATGTAAGTTCCATTAATTAAAAAAACTTACACAGTAGTTAACACTAGCAATTGAACTTAACCCATAGTTGTTCCTCACCCTAGTGTTCAACCAATCCATAGTCATATGTTTCCTAGGACAGGCATCCTCAAACTGTGGCCCTCCATCTGTTTGGGCCTCAAACTCCCGATAGCCCTGACCTGCTGATTCAATGGCCAGGAATTTTGGGACTTAGAGGCCCTAACAGCTGGAGGGTCCCATACTTTGAGGATCCATGCCTTGTGTGACAAAATAATGCAGTATAATGAAAATATTTTTCCTTTCTTTGTTATGAAGCTAGGCATCAGCAAGACAAAGAAGTTTTGTTTGTGGAAGGTTTGTTCTTCCCTCCTTCTATCTCCCCCGGTGTTCCTCAATATCTCATCTTGCTGTTGCTTAGCTTAATAAATTGAATGGGAATAGAGCAATATATTTTTAGAGACAGGAATGATAGAGAATCTATTGGAACCGCAATGGACAAAGAGGAGAGGGCAGGCATTTTAGCCTCCATATATGATCACCTGATTTGAGGAAGGCAAGGTATTGACTTGAATTGGATGAACCCAAGAAGTTTATTTTAGGTCCTAGTCCATAGAATTTTATAGGATCTTTAAGTGTCTAAGGAATTAATTTTTGTCTATTTCTGTTGTTTCCCCAAGGCAAAGCAAAATCTGTGCTATTCTTGTTAATTTCATGAGCCAATGTTATGCTGCTATAAACAGAAGACAATATTTACCTTGCCAAGGTGACAAAAATCTTTGAGTTCTTGGTTAATGAGGTCCCAATATACTCTTTCTGTAGATTTTTTTTTCTTTATGAGGCTTCACTCAGTTCTAATTATTTTTCTCTAAAGATCACACTTGACAAATTTAATATGGTTATTAAAATGACTACTCCATTGTTATAGGTCCCGATATCATTCAATGAGAAAAATATAGATATCAACTTTGCCAGTGAAGGCTCAATGTACTATAAAGGGGCATCAGATTCCACACTGAACATCGAAATAAAGCTATTTAGCTTTTTAATAGAGTCATTCCAAATATTCTTTTCTTTTTCACATAGGGTGCCTACACTTTAAATTATCCATTACATCATCTGACTTAGTAAATACTTGCACCATATTTTGTGATTACTTTCTGAATATGCTTTCAATCTTGAAGGCTGAGTATAAAGTCAGCAAAATCATCTGGTCCTTTTTTCCTGCCCGCAGCTCTTTTTATGTCTTCTCTTAGACTGTGAAGTTTCTGTCAGCACTTAAATCTGATAAATTATTGATGCCATCCAGACTTTAAACCAAAGGCTTAAGCCAATAACCAGAAAATGGTTTGATATTTCATTGCTCAGAATTTGCTCATTCAGTTTTAGCAAAATGTTAGTACTCATATATAATAATTATATCAATAATGGACATAGTGCCCTCAGACCTAACCTTCAATCTAGTTCTATTGTTTTCTCTGCTGTTTGAAATCTTATATGCAAACAGTAATATGTCATAATTATACTTGGGGTCCCAAGGAGAAGTGTTAGAGTTTTCCCTATTGGAATTCTTCAATGCTTTTATTATTTATGAGGATGGGCACTGGTTATGGCTCATCATGTACTGAAAAGTGAGGATTAATCTGAATTGTGGCTTCTACTCAATTTCTTCTGCTAAAACAGTTTTAATCAGGTCTGAAGTCTGATTACTTCAGTGGAACAAAACATCAGCACCTCATGCTTCACTGAACCTTTATTGACTATAACAACTTCAAAACAGGCATATGCAAGAGGGTATTGGTGAAGCAGAAATGGAGGAAAGATGTACGTGAAATGATAACTACATCAAATTGAAATTAAAATTACCAATATATACTCATGCATACAGTACATTGGCCACATGAGTAAAGTTGAGAACAGGTTTGGGGTTAACATTATGGATATTGATATGACTTGAGGAGACGTTGAAGTTTGTTCCATAGAGAGGGGATAGCACCAATGCTGTCTTGGGGGGCCAGCTGTCTCTGACCACAATCACCATTTTGCAACCCTGGCCAGAGATACTGCTATGGTGGAAAAAGGAGAGAGGTTTGGACTTTCACCCTTTTACTCAAATAAGGGAATTGTAGCTTTTAGATAAAAGTTTATGTATACTGGCCCACGGATAAGTCAATTCAGGTTTGGAGGTTGATTTTTGACTAATGTTTCTACAGTTATATGCAAGCATATAGGATATTGCAGCTGTAATTAGAAAACCTTCTAATGCACTTCTGTAATCAAATAAAAACAGATATGAAATTGAGCTATAGAAAGGGTGCTGAGCAGTAGCTGGACAAATTATCAAACTACACTTTTTACAGGAATTAGTATTTCCAGTAGGTAAACTATTTTCTCTCTCTCTCTCTCTCTGACAATGGGATGTCTTCTGAGATGTAGATCCCCCCCAAGGGAATGTAAGGCTAATTTTCTGGAGACATTATGCTAGTAAAGAAAGAACATATTCTTAAAAGCTTTCTCACCATAAATAACAGGAGATTAGAATTTGAAATTACTTTTTAAAAAGAACTGTAAGAGCTAGAACAGGTTTACCTAATGAGGCTCAGGCAAGTGGGTAGATAAATGCTAAAAATTACGGAAAATAATTAAGCAAAATATTTTGCACAGGGATTTGAGAAGAGTTCCAGAACAAAGAATTCAATGCTGGTGGTCTTTGCTTCTTCCATAATGCTAACATTTGTCTGCCTGTTGTCCTAAGAAATTTACAGGATTTTTTTTAAAGATAACAGTTATAGAATCTTTCCAAAAGCCAAGAGTGACATTTGTAGTCAGTTCATGTTTCCAAGAGTTGGAAAGACATTAGCTTTATAACGAAGCATCTTGGCATCCCTACAAATGTCCCAATCTTCTCTGCTTAATCTTAAAATAGTTGTACACAAAAACACTAAAGGAAAGAATGGAGGGAGAATGATTTAAGAGAAAGAAGGAAAGAAGGAAAAAGGGGAAACCTCAAGGAAGATACTCAGGAGTCAAGAAAAACTTCAATTTATTCTTCATTTTAACTTTTTTCTTTTTTTTCTCTTTCTCTTTTCATTTTCTTCTTTATTTTCTTCTCTCTTATTTTCTTTTTTGGCTTTTAATTATTTTAATAGAAAATTTTCAATAAAGGTTATTTTTTAAAAAAATGTTGTATGGAGTAGAGCATAGATGTCTCAAAGGGCAGGAGGGTGAACACATGAAAATTAGAAATGATTTACATAAAATAATTTATTGTTAACATTTGAAAGAAACAAAACCATGACAGGTCATCTGAGAAAGATGGAGGTCTAATAAAGTCCATATTCTGTTTTTCTTAAAAGACAAAAAACTAATTTTAATCTTCATTATACAGTGCTTAATACAGTCTGCATTGCGATATTGATTGGGCAGTGTGTGCTCTTCCTGGGTATCAATATCATTATATTGAAAGCACTGGCTTAATTAGCTTTGGAAAACTGGAACTAATTCATCAATTTCTTTAGCAACCCAGAGCAATTTTTAAAAATAACAACACCTTCTATAATTGTCATTATTTTACTTCAAAATAAGCACAATATTTACTTCAGTATCAAAATTAATCTGCCTTAAAAATAATTTCACTCCAAATATTCTATGTAGAAAATATGTGTCTTTTAAGAACAAATATAAGTTAAAAATAGGTACTTTGTTCAAATGCTATAAATTTTCCCATCTCAATTTTCAAAACAAACTTCTCATTCTTTTTTTTTGAATAATTTTTATTATATTCTTTTCCATATTTAAGACAAAGGTTTCAGTACTTTTGTAGAAGCTTTCATTACAGATAGATTTCAGGCATTGTTTGTTTCTGTTTTGTTTTGTAGTAATTGGGGATTACATTCTCTTTGGGTGGAGGCTATGGCCTAGAAATCACCTCAGTTTTTAGATTCATCACACAACTTGAAAGTAAAGTAGAAAAAAGATTATTCAGATTATGAATAGCAGTTAGAGAAAAGGAGGAATCAAACAAGGTCATAGATAAACCTCTTATAAATTAATTCTGAAGATCAAGATAGAAGTAATCAATCAGTTAAGTTAGAAAAAATCCCTTTTCCCCTTTTCCTACATAAATATGGCAGGAATGAAACAGAACACAGAAGAATGAAATCAAACCATATAATTATAACAAGACATTTTTATATAATAATATTTTCCAGTGCTGTTCCATTATCCAAGCTGAGGCCTCTAGGGAGTGCTAGAGAGAAGGTAGTCCCTTTTAGGGGGGAATTGAAGGAGGAAAACCATTCCCCCGTTTTCACTGGTTATTCCCCCTCCCAACTTCCCATTTAATCAATTGGGGTTGTTTTCACGACAGGGACATGGGCGGGGGAACTAACAGGAAAACAGGTTTTACTCCTGCAATCCACTCTCCACCCCCTTAAAATGGACTATTCTTCTCTCTCTAGTACCCCACAGGGGCCTCCACCCAGATAATGGAACAGTTCCCATTTGTCATACAAGATATAGGCTTTTATGTATTTGATTTGTGTTCTGAGCCACCTTGGGTCCTGTGCTAGGAGAAAAAAGGGATACACATTAAACTGATTCCGTAAAACATTTTGTTTTAGAGGGTGAAATGTAGATGCCTGCAATACTTCTCAAGGCTGTGTCTCTGCAAATGATAGAACTACTAAGAGAAAATGCCTTAACACCTTCCTAAAGTTTCAGATAAACATAGGACAACCTAATTTATAAGTTAGAAATTTGGAAATAACTTTGTTGTTAACTATTGTCAAGTCAACTTCTTACCTGTTTTTTTCACTGTCCAGCTTTTATAACAATGCATTAAATTGTAAATTCACTAACTAAATAATTTTTTAAAAAAATATTGAATACCGCTTATTTTCTTCTGGAGTTGTCTCAGAAAAGCTAAAATGACACCCCATAACCACTGTTGCTTTCAAAGCTTGCTGCAACTCTGACAACTCCGCCTTCTCCTCATTGTTGTGGTTGTTGCTGCTATTTGTTTTATGTCTTGCCTTCTCAAGACAAGTTTCAAAATTAGGAAAACAGATACAGTTAAATACTAAAAACATGATGAAAAAATAGAATCAAACTATCTATAATATTAAAAGAAAATTAAAGAAAAACTTTAAAAACAACTAAAATCATAGCACCTGTCTTCCCCTGAGCAGTTGGGTCTCAAGGATCTGCTGAAACAAAAAGTTCATTACCTACCAATGAATAAGATAGCAAGGAAGATGACAGTTTGACTACTTCAGGAAGGGAGTTTCAGAACCTGTTTTTTTAAAGCGGTATCATTTTAACACTTCTAAGCATTTTATAATAGAAATAGTAGTAGCAATAGTAAAGCCTTCTAAAGAGAGATCAATATTTAAGTAGTATTTGTTTTGTGGTCATTAGAAAAGTTTTCACTGCACTTCATTTTCATACAGTATCATCAGCTCACCTGGAAAAAACGTATAAAGGGTTCCAATCAGTAGCTATGTAATTGTTACTCAGAGATAGTGAAAGTCTATTACTTATCATGCTGTCCATTATACATTATTCCCAATATGGGATTCTTAGGATATTATCATATGAAGCTCATAAGGAGAGCTGCAGCCTCCAACCATGAATGGAATCAGGTACCATATTAATTCCAAACCAATTTGCAACCCATCTGTATCCAGTGCTTTTCAAAAACAAACACACTGGAAACTGCCATTTTTAGGCAACTGAGAACATTTTCAATCTATGTTCAAAGTGTTTCCAATCCTTTCCTCCTTTCAGAATACAGTGTTCCCTCAGTTATCACGGGGGTTACGTTCCAGGACCTCCCGCAATAAGAGAAAATCTGCAAAGTAGGAATGCTCTATTTATTTCAATATTTATACATTATTTTAGCAGGTATACACTATTTTAAGTCTTTAAACACTTAAAATAAAGTGAAGGAAAGGGAGGAAAGGCTCTTCAAGGCTGGAGAAAGGGAGGGAGGACTAAGGAGGGAAAGCACCTCAGAGAGCAGCAGCGGCAAAACCCCACAAAACAGTGAAAAAACCATATTTATTTTTAATTAATTTTTTTAAAAAAAATCCGCAAAACAGCAAGTGTGTTAAATGTGAACTGCGAAGTAGCGAGGGAACACTGTATACAAAACAGGGAGACAATAGTAAACAGGGAATTGATAGTAAATGCAGATTTCATATTTTGTTTTATTAATCACCATTTAGAGTGTTTAAAGGGATAGTGCTTGCAAACTGAAGCCTAGGGCATTTACAGGCAGGGCTTAAACCCACTTTAGAGTGGATTAAAGAAAGTCACCCCAAAGTGGGTTTAAATTCCCACACCCTGCCCAAAACAACCAGGCTTTCCCAGTTGGTGCCCCTGTTGCTCTCCATGGCTGGAAACACCTAGGACCATTGTACCACACAAGAGTCCAGGAATAAAAGCAATTCTGCATTAAATATTTTTAGTTGCAAGTCGCTTAAAAGAAGTAAAGTGGAGATTTCAGACAAAGGTTATTAGCAGCATCAAAGCATCCATTTTCTGATACAAACCGTTAACAAGATTGCAGTGTGTTTTCTAGGAATCCAAATGATATAAGTGGGTGACTATTTCCCCTTTCTCTATTTCCAGATGTTAAAGTGAAGCCAACTACATTGGGGCCATGAAAATAAGGGTAAAAGGATTAAACTGTTGTCCTCCAAGTTAAGACTGGGGACTCTCCCAGTGGCTGTAGATTTGTATGGCAGAGAATTTGATTGGAAGGGGAAGGATTAAAATGATACATTTAATCTCCTGAAAGGAGAAACAAGCCATAGAAGAAGAAATAATTAGAATGAGCTCCATAAGCAACAATCAACCAGGAATTTACTCAGGGTATGAAATTGATATAAAACAATGATATGAAAAGAACCAAAATTCACCATTCCAAAATAAGATTTCAATATAGAAGCATCAAGAACTATCAATCAAGACAAAAGATCTTGCAGAAAAACTGAGTTTGGAAGAGTTATTTCCAATGACTAAAGTAGTCTTTAACAAAGGATAATGTCTCACACATATAGAATAACACAAAATTAGGCATAATTTGAGCCATAACCAGAAACAAATGACATTTCCAATCTATTTTCTGTTTTCTTTCTTTCTTTTTCTCTTTATATTCATATTTATATACCTTTCTGCTAGAGGTGACAATTTCAGTTATATGATAAGGTCAGTTCTAGCAACAAAAAAAGCATTAATTTTTAATGAGTTAACTAGCCAGTTTCATCCTTTTCTACATTCATTTTTGAACTCTCAAGTTCCTCTCATCCATTTCAACTTTAAAGTGCTACTTTTTATTGTAACATAGCAATATAATTCCAATGGAATTTAACAGGGGATCTTTTTAAACTCACCTTTCTGTATTATGAACACACATATGCTAAACTTCTGCCCTAAAATGCAATGATTTCTTATTGCAGAGAAATGGAAATAGGTGCTTCTTAGTATACATATGAGGAACACGTAATTTCCAGAAAAGCGATTTCCATGTACTAAACTCCACTGAGTGTGTAAATGACACAAAGCCTTAATTTCCTGGAACTTTCTCAGGCATGCATCACAGAATCTGCCACACTGTGGAAAAATAGACAACTCGGATGTCAACTGGCACTTGTCCAATATGTCTTCCAACATCAACCTTGATTCTAATATATAAGACAAGCAAATGACTTTCTCTTCCAGTGCTGTAGGCAGGGGACCCGATTTCTACCAACTTTGTAAACTATGAAGTTTCAGAAGACTGAAAGACTGGTTCACATGCTCAAAAACACTCCATGTGAGGAACCCCAATGGATGCAGCTCTGTTAAACAAATCCTTCTTGACCGGGCAAGACAATGTTTCCTGATATATCTTTTGATCTGATGACAATTTCTACAAAATGGAACACTGGTAATATGCATCACTATAGGGAAGGCATTACTTCAACTGTAGGCTTGCTGATAGATTGCTCTATACACAAGAAAATCTATACAGTTTCTTCATAGCTCCACTTCCAATCATTGCCTTTTTTTTCTGATTTTCTGATTATTACACTCTCCATTTTCATTAATTAACTGAGCCAAAGTATAGGGAATGTTCATCCATTTGGAGACCTTCAACATTCAGCTTAAAGTTCTACAAATCTTCTCTGGTCACTGTTGCTGTTTTCTTAACATTACACTATAACCCTGTTTTTCTTACATAATTTTAATTGGTAATCATACACCACCTGATCACAAAGGGCTAAAATTGGTGGCATGCACCAATTTTAGCCCGGGTCACCCACGGAGCTGGCTGGCTCCCATCACATGATGCTCTGCAGGCAGAGTCATTGCATGCCGCTGACAGGGCCACACAGGAGAGCTCCCATGTTGCCATACAATCTATGGGGGAAAGCTGCATGCACCACATGCGCTCATGCATCCCCCTCACTTGGATCCAGGTAATGCGGTGCATGGTGCCAGATTCCCCATGAACTTATACAAACTAGAGCACTTCTGGCCACTGGCCAGCAGCCATCTGATTGAGGTCGTTAAAGTCATCTTTTTGAGGTTGTCAAAATGCAGTTTTTCCTTCCACCTTACCAAATGGAAACCACTATTTCTATCCATACTTCTATATTGTATCTTAATAGTAACCGTTTGTTCAGTGTGTAAGTTATGCATGAACAGGCATGAAGCCGGGGGGGCTGAGGGGCTTCAGCCCCCCAAATTCTCAGCATGGTCCGCGAGAAGGCCTTACTGGTACATTATTTAAACTGTTATGTTTATTCATATCATGATCTGATCACCATGCTTAATATATCCTATATGCATGGGGGTATTGGGATAACGATACAAAAAGTTTGCTAGGGTAGATCCTCTCTCACTCAGACTCAGTCTCCCCCCCCCCCCCTTGAATAAAAGTCCTGACTACAGGCCTGTGACTGAAGGTACCCCAACAAAAGTAGACCCATTGAATCAACTGTTGAAGAGTGAATCAATGTTTGGTAAATTGAGTTTATTAATTGGATTTATAGCTGATGTTAGGGAATTTATAGCAGAAGGTAAACTTGTGAAACATGTAGCAGAATACTGATGAGAGGGTGCAGGGTTTAGTGGTTTAGAAGGAAAGTCCTTTCAGGCACTCTGGCTATACTTTGCCGACTAAAAGTTTTTAAAAGAGGCAATTAAACAAAATAGAGAAATATCAGGTTAAGTACAAGCTGTTTTATAAGCAATGCCTTTTATTTCTTTACTAAAGGGAAAGAAAAGTATAGAAGTAACCCAATTGAACAATTTGTGTTCAATGACAAAAAGAGGATAAAGATGGCAAACGTGCCAAAACCCTATTTCTGGCCAATGTAAAAGTACTAGTGGGGATGAGGCTAAGCTTAAAGGACTTTAGACTAAATCAAACACAATTTTTAGACTAAATCAAACACAATTTTTTTTACTGTTTATGCTTATTCCAGGTTATATGACAGTGGAGACTCATATAATCCAGTTCAAACCAGATAATCAGCCTAACTTGGGATCTGTCATATTTAACCTATGTGGGATCTGTGAAAGGAAACTCCTCTGGTTGGGGCAAAACACAACCTTCATTTTAAACTATGGAGAGAATTGTTGTTGAGGTTTTTCTTGGGGGGTCAGAAAGAAAGAAAGTCCCTATGTGTGCAAAGTGATGAGTACAAAGCATATGACTTGTGAATGATAGACCTGAAGGCCAAAAGAGAGTTGTGAGTATGATCTCTGGCTATTATCTTCTGGACACTGGTAATGACTCATAGATGGCATGGGAATATGAAAGCTATGGAGCAGGACATAGGACAAAGCAAATCAAGTACAGATATTCACTAGGTTGCAAACATGATGGGTCCTGGAGGTTTGTTCTTAAGTTGAATATGTAGGCAAGTTTGAACAGACACATTTTTAAAAAGCAACTCCAGCCACAAATTTTTTAAAAAAGTTTTGGATAGCACGGGGTAGAGTTAACACCCCTGTAACATTTGTTTTGCTGTCTGTGGACCTCTTCAGAAGATTTCAATTCCTTCTGTCCCTGTGTCAATTTGAAAATGTTGGGTTGTTGTGGAAACAAGGATTGGTGATAAAGATTCAGTGGAGACTCTTTTTTCCCCTATGATAACTCTTACAGGAGTTAATTTCCTTTCCTAGGGGAAGATTTCCTTTCACTTTCTGTTGTCTCTCCCCGTTGGCAACTAGGAGTCATATGATGTTGGTAATTTGGGAACTGCCTGTATAGACATTTGCCCTGTTTCAAATCCAGATAGGATTGTCCAACATCTCTGAAGAACACCAAATACCTTGCAATGAATAATATAACAGTCTAAGCCATTCAGTACAAGTAACAAAGACTCTTAATCACTGATTGATCTCCTAATGTAACAAAAATACAATTTTCTTGTCAATAGGAGGGAGGGAGATTTTGGATGAAAATTCAAGTTCCTCCTTTAAAATGAGCCTTGACTTCTCTAAGATGACCTCGGATTCAGGCTCTCTTTTCCATAGCCTTGCAGCACTCCTCTTACATAATGTGCAAACTCGAGGAAGAAGCAAACTCCTTGTCTAAGACATCAAAGTCTAGTTGCAATCTATATTTAACGAGCATAATTTATATGAATATACAAGGCAATCCCCTTTGTTCCATAGTCATAGTCCCGGTTCGGATTGTGTTAAGCAAGGGACCTATTTGTGAAAAAAGTCAACCACACTTTAAAAAATCACCTTACTGCAACATGTAGGCCAGGGGTGCTCAGAATGGTGATCGGGATCACCAGGGTGATCTTCAGGCCTCATCCTGGTGATCTTCAGGCCCCTGACCAGGTTTTTTGCTGTTGGTCCTCTTCACGTGCCCCTGCACGCTGCAAATAAGTCCTCCGTCGTTGCTCCTCCCCGCTCCCTGCTCGCACGCTGCCTCCAAAAGCTCCAGAGTCCAAGAGGCAGAATGGGCCCCCTCTTTTGGATTCCTCCTCCTCCCTCCGTCCTTCCAGCCACTCAGAGTCGTAGGAGACCAAAGGGGCAGGCCTGGATGATGCGATGCATGGCTGGCCCCACAAGACATGTGCAGAAGCACCCATTCTGCCCCTCGGACTTCTCGTGAGCTCTTGGAGGTGGCACTCATGCTGGCGGCGTGGAAATAGGAGCAACGACGGAGGAGAAGAAGAAGGATGCTTTGGGGTCATTTCCTTACCGCATCTCAAAGGTCGGTCTTTTTACTTTGGGGTGGGTGCTTGATTGTTCTGTGGCATGTCTCTTTGTTTATTTTTAAGGTTTAAAAATGGCCTTTAGCTCCAAAGCCTCTCTGCTTGCTTTGTTCCTTGAGAAATATATGTTGGGGAATATGGAAATGTGGGAGAAATGGGGGTGGTTGGCTGTATTTTTGCATGCCCCTTTGTTTACCTTGCTGAGTATTAAATGGCCTTGCAGTTCAAAAGCCTCTCTTCTTACTTTCTGGCTGATAATATGTGTGGTAATATGGCAGTGTGGGAGAAATTGGGTTGTTGGATGTATTTTTATGCTCTGTTTTATATTGTTGTTATTAAATTGAAATGTTGATGTTTTATAACTTCATTTTACGTAAACTGCCCTGAGCCTGCTGGAAGGAGCGGTACAAAAAAATGAATAATAAATATAAATAAATAAATAAGAAAATAGTTATACATTTTACATTTCTGGGCAGGTGATCTTTGGGACTTGGTTTTTTAATCAGTAGCTCCCATGCTGAAAAAGTGTGAGCACCCCTGATGTAGGCTGACCCGATTCAGCTTTATCTGACCTTGTCCAAATTGACACATGAGAACGGTTCTAGAATATGCTCTTACTATTCACACATGGTTTATTTAAAAACAGAAGCTGTTTCAGAATTGCTTAGCAAGTAAATTCTGCTTTCTGACTCAAACTTAACTTTCAACTGAGCTTTTTAAGGCTCTGACCTGGGGCCAAAATGGATGTTGCTCTCAACTGGTCCTCAGTTCTTTTCAATGAGAACAACACACACCTTTTCCACATCTTCTTGATCTTCCATGTTGCTACACAAACATTAATTTCACTCATTGATATGGGAAGTGCTCAATTTTTTTCTTTTCCCTTGTGTATAGAAATAGGGCAATCCAAAGATAGCAGAAATAGTAACACTTTCAGAAAGTGTCTTAGTCAACTAAAATAACATATAAGGTGAAATCCTTTACATTTAAGCCATTCTCTCTTACAGCCTTTTGTCTGACCATCTGAGTCTTCAGGCAAATGTACTGTTTGTTTTATGGATTCTGTCATCTCCGCTTTATCTCATGGTGCTATTGCCTGTCATAGATTGCTTGCAAGCAGACTGCCTGGGGAATGTACACTCATGTCACATAGGTTTAAATAACATAAGTGGTCCTACTGCTCTAATATATGTTGCCAAAAGGCAGCAATAAGTGACCAACAAATCTATTTCTTTCTTTGCTTAGCTGTCAGGGATTCTTTGTTTTCAGAGATGAGATAAAATGCCTATTTGCTATTTATACCCGGTCCAGGCATCTAACTGCCAGCATGAAAACAAACACCATCCCCTCCCAACAAAAAAGCTTGATAAAATGATCCATGCTGTGGAAGACAAAAAGAGACAGTTCTTTGGGACATTTTAAGCATTCCCTAAACACTTCCTATCATTTCATCTAAAGAGTAAAACATTGTTGTTTATTACTCACAGATGTAGATATTCTGCAAAATAGACGTGGAAAAGGATGGACTGCGAGCAACTTGTTATTTTGTCTTTTTTGCACCATGTTTTACCAGCAAAAAAACGGAGAAGCTTTTCCAAAATGTTTGCAGTAATTGGCTACTATCTATATAGAGTGTCTTGATGGTAACATTTACGAATGCTCTTTACATCCCTAATGCTGAGAAATAATTTGATGAATAATCATGAAATGAGAAAAGACACAGAAAATTGGGTTAAACAAGACCCACTTTATTAACCTATACTTATTTAATTGAGTTGATACTCGATATAAACAGAAGGAAGGACCACCTCTTCACCCCACACCTGAACAAAACACCTTAACCTGAGGACAATTCAGTGCTACAGATTGCTCACCCAGCTGGTCCTATACTGAAAGGTGAACACAAAAAACTCAATTCTCAAATCACAGGACTTTATAAGAGAGATTTAACCAACCCTCCAGCATGCGAATGGATAACTGAACATGATGACAATGTTGTAATACATTGCATGGGATGTGTTTTTTGTTTTGTTTTTGTTTTTACAAAAAAAATCCCCCTGCTTTCTCTGGGTCAGAATGTACAGAAGCCTTGGCATCAAAGTCAGAAATTTATATCTCCTTGGAATTATTGAAGTGTGGCTAGACAAATTTCTTCCTGGTTTAGTTGAAAGGACAAGTGAGTATGGGGTTAGCTAAAAGGGGAGGAAGAAAATCTCCCCATATTTGCAAAAAAGAGTGACAGGAGTTACAAACTTTCCTGCCTTCTCGGGAAGTAAAGGGAGTATTCTACCACAAGCCGTCTCAGTCATCATCTGGAAGAGACTATGGCAAATATGCCTGTGGTTACCTGCTACATTCGTGAAAAGGTGGAGAACATGATGACATGTAAACTGTGCTGTGGCATAGGCAATAGCTCAAGTCATTTTCTCTTGGAAGAACCACAGAACTGGGTATGAAAGAGCTGTCCTCTCACAGTAAGTTTGCGATCTTTGGCTGCTTTCACTTCTGCCTATGGAATTCTGTTCAACATACTCCTTACGTCTTCTATTTGGAGAGTTGGGGAAAGACTAGAAAAATGAAATTTCTGAGAACTATAATCTCTGCAGCTTTCTACAGGATGTTTCCTGTCAGAGCTCCACTGCACTCCACAAGTTGAGGTGATTGTCTCACTCAGGCTCAGGGTACAGGCTGAGGTGAATGTAAGCCATGATACAAAGAAGTACTGTTACTACCTCAGAACATGAAAATGCGAAGGGACCAATAAAATAACAATAAAGCTAATTTTTCAAATTCAATATCTTTGTATTTTCATATATGACGCCTTTGTATATTCAATATATATATCTCAGAGTGGTACTCACGGACCCAAAGTAAACATTGGTAACAGTTTCACCAATTCTTCATAATAACATTCCAATATGAGGTATAACACAAATATTCACCAAAAGTTCAATAGTTCATAATAGATAACAGGGTATAATCCCAATAATGCGGAGATAATCCGGAGTGGAGCCAATTAAATCATTGTAGGAGCCGGGTTGACGGAAGTAACCAGGTTCCTGCTCCGTTTCGCGCTGACGAGCGCTTTGTCAAAACCCAGGAGTCAAGGTTAGGCGTACAGGGCATCCACACATCTAAAACAAATACATGAAAAGGTCCAGGTAATAACAAGCAGTCCAATCCAAAAAACATAAATCATTTACCATATGTAAAATGCAATGATACATACCAGTCAAGATACATGCAGTCAGGCATGGGCCAAACTCAATGAGTAAGGCACCGTGCTAACACATTACAAGGTATTTAACAGTCAGTAATTGATTACATAATATGTAACACAAGTATAAGGGAGTACCTAACTAATTAAGCAAGGAGGAGATAGATAGACATTCATTTAACCCGTGGGGGTGCTCAGTGGAGAGGGCGGAGATCCACTGGGTTTCAGCACGTATGAGTGCAGCATGTTGATCAGAATGCGAACTGGTAGTGACTTTCTCAATGCAAGCAAATTTCAAATCTTCAGGCCGGTGTTTGAAATCAAAACAGTGCGAATATAAAACAGAATCCCGTTTTCCAAGTCTCACGCACGATTTGTGCTCCGAAATACGTAATCTAAAAGCCCGACTGGTCTGGCCAATGTAAACAAAGGGGCGGGGACAACAGCATCTAAGGGCATAGACCAGCCCGGAAGTATTACAGGTAGCGAAACACCTGATAGTGACCTGAGTATTAGCATGTTCATTCCTATTATTCCGCATTATTATTATAAATAAATAAATTGAGATGTGAAACCTGAAAAAATGGCATTTGGCATCCTTTAGAATGCTTCCACCAGCATTGGAACCAGTGGTACCAGAACATAGAACAGAGGCATATCTTGCACAATGGGCTCTTTCACACTACACATTTATAGAGCAATGATTCCACCTTAACTGCCATAGTTCGTGCCTTGGAATCCTGGGATCTAGAGTTTAAGGAAAGACATTAAAGATTCTCACCTACAGAGATCCATCACCTCACCTATGTAAGTGTATAAATACTACAATTACATAGGATGCGGCCATGGCTGTTAACATGAAGTCATGCTGCTATAATAATGTGAAATAACCCAATATTTAGGAAAACAGTTATAATCAGATCTTGGAAGTGATTAATTGCCTTAGTTACTTTTCCAATTTGCGAAGGTATAATATTTTTGTTTGCCACTGAAAAGGGGTTAGTTCCATTCCTTTTACTGCATAATAGTAATTTTAATTATTTCTGCAATTATTTTTGTAGGAGTATTGTGTTATTAAATACTGAATAAAGAATAGCAAGTTCTATAGTATAACTAATGCTGCTGCATCATGCTCTGTTGTTGCCACTGTAACAATGACAAGGTGGATATTGAGTGTGTGTGTTATATAACATTGGTGTATAGCGTTCAGAGTTTTGCAGAAGAAATGAAAAATAATGACTTTAAGGTATTTTTGAGATCAAGAGTTAGTTTTAAAATTATAGTTATAATGATATCTAATTGCTTTCTACACTCAGGAATTAGAATTGTGAACACAACTCAAAGGTAATGTTCCACATTCTGAATAAGCTACTGCTTCTGTATGATGATGCATGATTCCAGAGTATTTTGCTAGCATTTGATGAGAGGGAAGAAGATAAAGTATTGGAACATCTCTCACCCATATCTTATCCCTTGGTCATTGCTTTTCTAGCTAAGTAGCTCCACAAGAGGTGCAGTATCTTGTCAGATGATCTAAGCAGAAACTTTATCTTTTCCCGGAAGAGATACTTTAGTCTCATTGGCATAGCTTCAATACATATGATTGCAGTGATTTTACAGATACATTTCAAAGTGATGATTGCTGTGCTTAGGAACAGTATTGCAATGCAGCTTAATGATCACACAATCTCTGCTAACTCTAAGAGTGTCATACTTTGCTTTATAAAAAGAAATAATTCACCAAATGGAGACATCCCTGAGGTGATGATTATTTCAGTCTATAAAATTATTTTCCTGCCCACCTCTTCACCAGAGTTTATGAGATTTTGAGGCCAAGGCATGCACAGATTTAATGTGTCCTCACCATTCCCAGCAGCACTGTAGAAATATCAAAGGATGTCAGAAAATCTTTCTTTTTTCCTTACAAAAAGGAGTGTTGGGAGCTTCCAAAGCTGTAGATCCCAATAGGACCAATTTTCTTAATTGTAGTATGGAGAATATGGATGAAAACAATATTTTAAAATATTTGGAATAGGGTAATAACAAATTGGAAAAACCTGATAAGGGAACATCCCTACCGACAAGGTCTTTACTACTCAGGATTTATTCTGCACAGCAGTTTTGTTTTTTGTTTTTTGTACAATATCAGCCCCTGCTTTTACTTTTGAGGAAATAAAAATAAATCAGCAGCCAACTACATATTTAATAGAATAGAATATGTAGTTTGACCTTAAACTTTTCTTTCTTTCTTTCTTTCTTTCTTTCTTTCTTTCGGGCTTTTATATCCCGTCCTATCTCAACCTCCACAGAGGGACTCAGGACGGCTAACAAATTGGTACCCCATAGTGCCCATACCAGAAACATAAACATACATTTTAACCGCAGTAAAACAATAAAACAGTATAAAACAGTATAAAACAATATGAAACAATATGAAAATAATCAAGAAGTCAACAGTCACCAGTTTGAATCATCATCCAAGGGGCAGTCAGTCAGTTCTATAAAAATCTTCATGTCAGCAATTCAACCTAATCTACAAAAGCCTGACCCCATAGCCAAGATTTCACTTGTTTCTAGAAGGTCAAGAGGGATGCAGCACATCTCATTTCACGTGGGAGGGAGCAGGGTCTCCCTGGATGATCTTAGGGCCCTAGGTGGATCCTAAGCTGGGCCAGAAATGTTCAAGGCTTTATAGGCCAAAGCCAGCACTTTGAATTGTGCTCGGAAGCTGATAAGCAGCCAGTGGAGCTGGCGTGACAAGGGCATTGTGCACTCCCTGTACCCAGCCCTGGTGAATAACCTGGCTGCCAAACGTTGGACTAGTTGAAACTTCTGGGCAGTCTTCAGAGGCAACTCCACATAAGTGCATTGCAGCAGTCTATTTGGGATGTAACCAGAATATGGACCACCGTGGTTAAGTCAGACTTCCCAAAGACGGGTGCAACTGGCACACAAGTCTTAACTGTGCAAAAGCTCCCCTGGCCACCGCCGAAACCTGGGGTTCCAGGCTCAGCGATGAATCCAGGACCACTCCCATGCTGCAAACCTGTGTCTTCAGGGGGAGTGTGACCCTGTCAAGCACAGGCTGTAACCCTATGTCCTGTTTGGCCTTGCGACTGACCAGAAGGACCTCTGTCTTGTCTGGATAATGTTTCAATTTATTTGCTTTCATCCAGTCTGTTACAGCTGCTAAACACTGGTTCAGGACTTGAACAGTCTCCTTAGTAACAGGTGGGAAGGAGTGACAAAGCTAGACATCATCGGCATATAAATGACACTGCATCCCGAATCTCCAGATGATCTCCTCCAATGGCTTCATGTAGTTGTTAAATAACATAGGGGGCAGTGCTGAACCCTGCAGGACTCCACAGTACAATGGCCATGAGGTCAAGCAGGTGTCCCCTAGCAACACCTTCTGGGAGTGACTGTAAAACAGTACCTCCAAGGCCCATTCTTGCGAGGTGTCCCAGAGGGATAACGTGGTCAAAGGTATCAAAGGCCGCTGAGAGGTCCAGCAGAATAAACAGGGACACATTCCCCCTTTCTAGTTCCCGAGTTAGATCATCCACTAAGGCTGTTTTAGTACCATAGACTGAGTAAACACACTGGAACAGTATGACATTAATCAAAATAAGTGATTATTGCAAAAGTGTTGGCTATATCACATACATATCATAATATCGAAAATACAATATACACAAATTTCTTCGTGGATACAAGCAACAACACAAAAGGTGCACTATCAAAGAGGAAGGGTTCCTACCCGTGGGGTCCGAGGTCCAGACCCAAAGTCTCAAAATAATAATGGAGAGGCTCTCACACAGAGTCCAATATGAAGCAGTGTTCAATGGGAACTGGAACACATAGCAAAATAAGTCATGGAATATTCCACACAGGGTGAGGACCCGAGTTTATAGATCCACAATGGGAGATAGTGGGTGAAAAGCCGCTACAGAGCATCAAACCGCTCCGTGAAATGCAAACGGAGACGGTTGCGGCTGCTGGGGCGAAAAGCCGCTGCCAAGCGGTGAGCTGCTCCGGGAAATCCAGGCGGAGACAGTCGCGGCCGAAGAGACACCACCACTATACACGGGCCAACGAGGGAGTATTTACCCTGGAATCCCGCATCTCGTTTCGACCTGACGGTCTTTTTCAAGGGCAAGTGGTAATAAACAAATAGCGTGCTACATACACATGAAGGCGGCTGGCATACAATTTCTGTAAAATACAAATAAGGAAGTGATACACACAATTCCTAATACATGGTAAATGTAAACAAATCAATCATGAATAAGTTAGGAATTGTGTGTATCACTTCCTTATTGCGCCTTTTGTGTTGTTGCTTGTATCCATGAAGAAATTTGTGTATATTGTATTTTTGATATTCTGATATGTATGTGATATAGCCACCACTTTTGCAATAATCACTTATTATGATTAATGTCATACTGTTCCAGTGTGTTTACTCAGTCTAGGTAGACACGGTCCCCACTTGTTTATTGCTTATTGTTTTAGTACCATGTCTCAGCCTAAAGCCAGATTGCGCTTGATCTAGATAATCCGTGTCTTCCAAGAATCCTTGGAGTTGTGAGGCCACCACACGTTCCCGGACTTTGCCCAGGAAGGGAAGATTTGAAACAGGCTGATAATTGTTGAATTGAGTGGCGTCCAGTGATGATTTTTCCAACAGCCGTTTTATTATAGCTTGTTTTCAGCTTGCTGGAATCTTTTCTTCCCGAAGGGAGGCATTAACCATCACCTTCACCCACTCGGCCAATCCCCCTCTGGCCTCCTTCAGAAGCCAGGATGGGCAAGGGTCTAGGATGAATGTGGTTGCTTTCACTTCTCCAAGAATCTTGTCCACACCCTCGAGCTGAACCAATTGAAACAAATCCATCAAAACTGGACAAGCAGGTGCTCTTGTTATATCCTCAGAGACTGCCGTTAACATGGTGTCAAAGCCTGAGCAGATTGAAACGACTTTGTCTGCAAAGAACTGAGCAAATGCTTCACAGCAGGCTGCCAATTCGACATGGGACCCATCCTGCAAGGCGGGGTTCAACAACCCTCTGACTACTCGAAACAGCTCCGCCAGACGGTTGTTTGCAGATGCAGTATTGGCCGTAAAGAAAGAATTATTTGCAGTATCTATTGCTGCATCATATACCCTTAGGTAGAGGTATAGCCATGTTCAGTTAGACTCACTAGGCTTTTTCCGCTACATGCACTCTAGTCTCCTCTTTGTTCGCTTCATTACTGCCAACTCGTCAGTAAACCAAGGAGATGGTTTAGCTTGGCTACTTAAGAGGGGACATTCTGGAGTGATCGTGCCTATTGCCCTGGCCAACTATCCATTCGAGAGGGTGACCAGATTGTCAATAGGATCACTTACCGAGGCAGCGGGAAACTCCCCAAGAGCCATCACAAATCCATCCAGATCCATAAGCCTCCTGGGGCGGCCCATCTTAATTGGTCCTCCACCCCTGCAGAGATTAGGGGGTCACAGTGAGTCTAAACCTGATCAGGTGGTGGTCGGTCCATGGCAACGGAGCTGTGGTCAGCTCCTCAACACCGCCACCTTCATCCCATCCCTGGCAGAAAACCAAGTCTAATGTGTGTCCAGCATTGTGGGTAGGGCCAGTTACTAATTGGGACAGCCCATGGTTGCCATGAAAGTCCTGAGCTGCTCCCAAAAGGGTGATCTCTGCATGAATGTTGAAGTCCCCCAGCACTAAAAGCTGTTGGGAATCCAACGTCAGGCTCGAGACCACCCCGGCTAGCTCAGGTAGGGAGACCGTAGTGCAGGCGGCGGACGGTACACTACCAGTATCCCTATTCTGTCCCAGTCTCCTATTACTTATTTATTTACCATATTTCTAACCCACCATTCTCAACCCCAGAAGGGGGACTCAGGGCGGCTTACATTCAGCCCCATTCAGAGGCTGTTTCAGCAATATAATAAAATCACAACATCCACAAACATGATAAAAAGAGCATAATTAAAACTATACAAATCAAATTTACACATTAAATCAGCCTCATCAGTTTTTTGCCAATCCAGTTAGTCCCTTAAGGTGCTGGTTGCATTTATTGACCAAACGCCTGGACCCACATCCATGCCTTTACTTTCTTTCGGGAAGCTAGGAGGAAAGAGATTGATGTTACCTCCATTGGGAGTGTGTTCCATAGGTGAGGAGCCACCACTGAGAAGGCCTTGTCTCTTGTCCCCACCAGGCGCATTTGAGTTGTAAACAGGAGCGAGAGCAGGGCCTCCCTGGATGATCTTAGTTTTCGAGGTGGGACGTAGGTTGTGAATGCGTTCAGACAAGTAAGCTGGGCCAGAACCATTTAGAGCTTTATAGGTCGATATCAGCACTCTATATTGGGCTCGGAAGTGGACCGGCACCCAGCGGAGCTAACATAACATGGGGGTGGTATGTTCCCTGTAAGCTGCCCCCGTTAGTAATCTGGCTGCCGACCATTGTACCAGTTGGAGTCTCCAAACTGTCTTTAAAAGCAGCCCCACGTAGAGCACGTTGCAGTAATCTATACGGGATGTAACCAGAGCATGGACTAATGTGGCCAAGTCAGCCTTCCCAAGGTACGAGTGCAACTGGCGCACAAGTCTTAGTTGTGCAAAAGCTCCTCTGGCCACTGCCGAGACCTGGGGTTCCAGGCTCAACGATGAATCCAGAATCACTCCCAAGCTGCGAACCTGTGTCTTCAAGTGGAGTGTAACCCCGTCTAAACACAGGCTGTAACCTTATGCCCTGTTCAGCCTTTCGACTGACCAGGAGAACCTCTGTCTTGTCTGGATTCAATTTCAATTTGCTAGCCCTAATCCAGTCCGACACAGCAGCCAAGCACCGGTTCTCTGTCTTAGTGACAGGTGGGAAGGGAGTTCAATTTCAATTTGCTTCATTGAGCTGTCCAGCCATAATCCAGTCCGACACAGCAGCCAAGCACCGGTTCAAGGTCTGGACAGCCTCCTTAGTGACAGGTGGGAAGGAGTGACAGATCTGGACGTCATCTGCATACAGATAACACCGTGCTCTGAAACTCCAAATGATCTCCCCCAGCAGCTTCATGTAGATGTTAAATAACATCGGGGACAGTACTGAACCCTGTGGGACTCCACAAGTCAACAGTTGTCGAGCCAAACAGGGGTCACCCAGTAACACCTTCCGAGATTGAACCTCCAGGAAGGACTGGACCCATTGCAGAGCAGTACCCCCAAGTCCCATCTCTGCGAAGCATCTCAGAAGGATACCATGGTCTACGGTATCGAAGGCCACTGAGAGGTCCAGCAGAACCAACAGGGACACACTCCCCCTGTCTAGTTCCTAGTGTAGATCATCCACTAAGGCGACCAAGGCTGTTTCAGTACCATATCCCAGCCTAAAGCCAGACTGTGCCGGATCTAGATAATCAGTGTCTACCAAAAACCCCTAGAGTTGCAAAGCCACCACACATTCCATGACTTTGCCCAAATAGGGAAGATTGGACACTGGCCGATAGTTCACTAATTGTGTGGGGTCCAGTGATGGTTTTTTCAACAGTGGTTTTATAACAGCCTGTTTTAGGCTGGCTGGAATCTTGCCCTCCTGTAAGGAGGCATTAACCATCGCCTTAACCCACTCTGCCCAACCCCCTCTGGCTTCTTTTATTAGCCAGGATGGGCAAGGGTCTAGGATGCATGTGGTAGGCCTCGCCTCTCCAAGGATCCTGTCCACATCCTTGAAAACCCATAAGGGCTGTGCAGGCTACCCCTTCGGTAGTCCCAGGACTACCAAGCGGGCAGTCCAGACAGGGTCCATACTGGATTAGATTAGACACAGGTTTTTCAGGAAGACCCAGATCTAATCCAGTACCTAATTAATTTGGGACAAAGCAGGGTTTTCCTGCTTTGTCCTGAATTAATTCACTTTTACCTGAGACGTTTGGATGTCTCAAGTAATAGTCTGAGAAGGCCCACATTTTGGGCTCTGTGTGGAATGGGCCTCCAGTTCAAAGCAGATATTGTGGGTTATCTGCCTTGATATTCTGGGTTATATGGTTGTGTGGAAAGGCCCTAAGCAATAGCAATTGATTCAATGTGTTAACTCTAGCTGGGACCAATGTGTTAACTCTAGCTGTTAACTCTAGCTGGGAATCTGGGTTACAATTTTCCGTCTAATGGAATTAGTTCTAGTTGTTAACACATCCCTGAGTCTTGTAGGTCTAGTATCATGCATGGAAAGGCTTCCTCAGTGATGAGGATATCAGATTTGTAAACTTGTTTTTATTTCTAAAGAGCCACTCCCATCTCCCCTATATTTATGCTTGTTTCTAAGGAAATTTTATTCTTTCTCTCTGTCCTGAAAGGAGGGAACTCTGAACATGAGCCAGCAAATGTCTTTAGAGCTCCTACTTCTTATCACACTTTACTTACATCTTTACAGCTGAAAAACAGGTGTGATGGGGACCATAAAAGTTTCCCATCCTGTTTCATTGCCCAACTGTCAGCAGTCTCTTGTATCCTATGCGGCTTAATGCAGAACAATAGGATCCCATGGAAAGCAATGGCTTTTAACATTGATCACTGTTTCTTGTATCCTATGGACTTTGATGCAGAACTATAGGATCCCATGGAAAAATTGTTTTAAACTGGTGTCAGCCTCCTTTGGATACTGTTCTTTCTCCTGATTAAAAACAAAGAACTAATCTTGACCTTGTGATGAATGTAAGATGAATGTATTGGCAGCTCTTAAGTTTCCACATGTGAGTGTGATGGGGAGGCATAACACAAAATGGGACTGCTGAAGATGTAAGAAGTGTAATTCTCTACTCTTAAAGGGAGTAGAGCTTGTATTTTTTAAGGCTTTCATGGCCAGAATCCCTGGGTTGTTGTAGGTTTTTCAGGCTGTATGGCCATGTTCTAGAAGCACTCCTCTGGTGATACATCTGCATCTGTGGCAGGCATCCTCAGAGGTTGTGAGGAGCTTTCCCCTCTCAGTGTGATGAAGTCGTAAGTCACAGTACATGGCAATTGTGTAATAAAAATATGTGTAAGGGCCACAGATCTAGTATTGACAGTTTAAGGTCTTTTTAAGAAGTACCCAAAAATAATTTTCAGATAAGCCTATCTCATGTGAATACTTAACACAATGAGAAAATGATGAAGTATAAGGTATCTATATTAGGGAAATTCAACAATCCACCCTAATGAAATTAAGAAATGCTAGTACATCATTGCTGTTTAGTACCCACCATAGGTGATGAAGTGGAAATCAAAATTCAAGCTCCAGGAAAATTGATAACAATATGTGAGATGTTAGAGAGAGATGCTGCTCCTTTTGTGGGAAATCTTCTCATCACATCAATCAGTTTAAATTGGATTTCAGTTGTGTGAATTTCTAGTTTGTACCAAAAGAGGACAGAAAAAGAAATAGTTATGTGTGAATGGTACTGAACCATGTAAAGCTTCCGATTGTTTTTGGATTACCTGAATGAAGTAGGGAGGTTTGACTGCTTGTTAATAAGCTACTCATACAATGTTTTCTCACTCTTCTATGCCATTTCTATTATTGCATTCAGCTAACATGAACCTCATCAATAGAGAATGAATGTGGCAGCCACTGTGACTTGATTGAAAGCAGCAGCAACATTGAAACACTGTCAGCAATAGCATCTTTCCAACCCATGAAAGACAACTTGCTGCTGCTTAATGTCAGTGAAAAGAAGAAAACAATTAGAAAGGCATAGGGGAAGATTTCATGCATGACATAGACTAGCTCGGAGCACACTTTGTTGTTGATTGGCTAGTAAGACTTTCTATTACTTTGTTCTACTTCTATGTACAGCATTTTCAAAGAACTGTCACCCAAAACTGGCCCCTATCTGGTTTATGTGGCATGCTGCTGAGGCCTTCCCTGTGCTTGCCTTGACTCAATTTGGCCCTCAGGACAAAAAAACCTTTCTACTAGGAAAACAAAATCAAATAATGAACCAAAATAGTTTAAGGGCAGAATGGATATATGAAGGGCAAAAGAGCAAAGACACTTCACAATCTTACAAGTATTTTGAAGATGTACAACTTTTTTTACAACCTCTTTTTTTATTTTTCCACTATAAATGTGCTTATGGAGAAGTCTATAAAACACATTTTAACTGGACTTGTCTTTTCTGTACTGTTATTTCAAAATTGTTCATCACTTATGCTCAAATGGAAACCACTGGGGAGCCCTCTTTCTCTCTGTGAAGATTGCAGAGAAAATCACTTTTCACTCTTACATCCAAATAGATTTTTAGTGTTCATGTGTGAAATTATAGGCTAGGTAGAGAAAGAAAAAATTAAGGTACAGGGGTGTCTGGAGCATTATAAGCACGGGGTGGGGAGAAATAAACTACCTGCCCATCTATGTTTGTATGTTGGGATAAATATTCTTTGTTTTCTGAGCTGAAGTGTTACTTAAAGCGATGAGGTCCAATTCCTTAATACAACCCACAAATGGAGAAAAGATGTAGGTTACAAAACACAAGTGTTATCATTGATATGGCTGTTGAGCATCTTCAAGTCATTCCAGTGGAATTTCTGCAAAACAATATTCTTGTGATCTATTTCATGTTTTGATTGTGAGTGCCAATCTTCTTTTTCCCCCAAGGAGGAATTTTCCATTGTAGATGAACCTGTCACAGCTGGATCTTATCCAGAGAAGTAGCAGATACAGAGTGTTTGCTTTTTGTTTCTTTATGAGCAAGAGTTACCCTCCAATGTTTCATAAATGAAAACTGGGGCATTTTACCAAGCAACAATGTGATCCAGATGTCAAAACAGATGAAAAACTGAAATGGTATGTAACTGTCTTAGTTTCCAATTGTCCTGGAAATGCACAACATACTTTGCCCTCTGCCATCAGATAGAGAAACTATGAACGTGTCATTATTTTGCTTCCAGATGGTGATGGTGGTTGTTGTAAAACGTTTCTGTTAATAAAATCTATTTCTGTTTTTCATGTTGTGTTAAGATTTTTCCCCATTTACAAGCTTTAGAATACTAAGTCATTTAGATTGATACTGATGTTGCAAAACATCACTGAATAGGATTAGCAATGCATGGGTATCTGTATGATTTACAGAAGTTAACAGAGCCATATCTATGTGATTGATAGGCATGATAACATTGGGCATGCTCTCTGAAAACTTGGGGCTCTCAATATATGTACAGTATGTTAACAGACTTTGTGGTGAAACACCTATTACATTCCCTAATCAGCAATAAATATTTTAAAGAAATGACTTTCTCTTACATAAATCATTATCAGATCTGTTTGATGTACCAATCAAGCCACCAAAATCTCCAGTGTATATCTCTGATGTGAAACCTAGGCAATATGAATACTCTCCCATGCCTAACAGCAGCAAGTGCCAGGGAAGGCAGTCTACAACAGACAGAAAAGGACCTATTAGCATTAGAACAAGCTCAACAGGATTCCTATGACTGGGGTGAAGGGCAGCTACAGAAGTAATCACCCACAGAGAGCTTCACCAAGAAATGCTGAAGGGCAGTGCAGATAACCAGGTGCATTAGTTTCAGTATCCAGCGTTGAAGGGAGACCTTCCCAATGAGCCCCAAAAGGAAGATAAGGAAGACATACAACATAAGCTGATTTAGAGGTCAGGGAGATAGCAAAATAAATGCATGAGACAATATTTGTAAAAGACGGTAAAATAAACAGTTGTAAAATAAACCCAGCAGGTCCTGGGTAAATTGAGACGAGATGCCTAGAGCTCTTGACATGGCCGAAGGTTATCTAATTGCTCAGTTAACGGATCCTCAGTTCTCGCCACATCTGAAGCTTCTCCCTGATAGGCAATAAAATTTGGGTGTCTTTCTAGTGCCCTTAGTTCCAGCTGATATAAGACCCCATCTTCTTTTGCTGACCCTTGATCACATTCTTGGAGGGCAATTGATATCTGAAGCCTTAGGCAATTAAAGATTTGACTCTTCTATATAAGGTTTCACAGGGTGAGTTATGAGATCCGTATGATATGAGCCTTATGTTGAGTCTATTTGCCAGTATCATCATTTCTTGGAACTTTGATACTTCAAGCCTTGAATCTATTTTATATTCTTTTGGACTATATTCTTTGGAACTGTTTTTATATTCAATAAAGTAGTTAGCCTTCAGTACATCTCCGTGTGTGTGTTTAAGGGGCCGGTAAGTCCGTGATTGTGACAACAACAGAGAAAACTATTACAGACAAGTCAAGCCTATCTATGTCATACAGAAGTAATCAAGGGAGTTCACCAAAGCTGAAGGGCAGTGCAATAATAGGGCCTCATTAGTTTCAGTATCCAGCGTTGAAGCCAGACCTCACAATGACTAAAGCCTAAAGGGGAAGATAAGGAGACATACAACATAAGCTGATTTAGAGGTCAAGAATCCAAAATAAATGCATGAGAAATATAGTAAAAACCTGGTAAAATAAACAGTTGTAAAATAAATCCCAGCAGCTCCTGGGAAATTTACAGATGCCTACTCTTGACATGTGAGGTATCTAATTGCTCAGTTATTGCCTCAGCAAGCAACATTTGAAGCTTCTCCCTTTTGATATGCAATAAAATTTGGGTGTCTTTCTAGTGCCCTTAGTTCCAGCTGATATAAGACCCCATCTTCTTTTTAGGCTGACCTCAAGCTGATCAGATTCTTGGAGGGAATTGATATCTGAAGCCTTGGGCAATTAAAGATTTGACTCTTCTATATAATGTTTCACAGGGTGAGTTATGAGAGGTATGATATGATATCCTATGTTGAGTCTATTTCCAGTATCATCATTTCTTAGAGTTGGTAGACTAGCAATAACTTCGTGGTGAATCTAAATTTAACATTTGTCTGCAATATACATACGAATTCTATGCAAATGACACTTCCATTCCATGTTGAAAGTACCTAATAGCAGCCAGATCTACCCACATCAAATTGTGGAGTTGGTCAGGATTAGGAAGGTCATCCAGTCCAAATCCTCACTCAGTGCACAGTTAAAACATGTATCCTCACTATTTCTTTATATCTTTTTACAGTTGTGTGCATGCATGCACTTGTTTATTTGCTGAAATGGTTAAGGTACTCGTGCTTAAATAATATGAGTCCGCAATGAGTCTGTTAATCATATTTTGGGTTGTGAATCTGTCCACATCTGGATCTGCTCCATCTAGGTTTTGGACCAAAAGGATCTCCTCTTTCCACATAATAGTGCAAAATCATTTTCACCATTTCCCCTTATATTTTCTTCTATCTCCATGATAGCCAGCCATATTATCCACATTCTACAACCATATGGAGTCTGCAGATTGCCTCTTTCCCACTCTGTCAAATAATTTCTATACCTGTAGATTCATAGAAAGAAACAGATAATGAGATTTATATAATCCTTCAGAAGACATGCCTCATAGCCCATAATTTCAAAAGTGGAATATAAATGTTACCATAATAATATAATAAATCAGAACGCTTAACCCATGGTTCATTCTATCTAAAAATTGTTTTCTATTCATTGTCATCTTTTGGGCACAATCCTATGTACACTGATTTAGGAGAAACCCTTTAAAACCACCGGAACATTTTTTCTGAATAAGCACCACTCTGTAAGACTGGAATATTTTGTAGGCAAGCTATAACATTCTGCCATCATATTGAAACATCAACCCACTCTTTGATCTCTTTTAACGTCCAGCTTGATGGGGGAGAAATAGTATAACTTAAAAGATCAAATACTGCTTTGTGAACACTGATTGGTCCTAATAGAGATATTATCTTTCTGAAGCAAGAAAATGTGAGAGCTTCAACTTGTAGCATGGAGGAACACTGTGCAGTTCTCCAAAGGAAAATATCAGTCAGCTTCTAAATAATGATATCACCAATAAACTTCACAGCAATGGATGTTATGCACAGCTAATCTCTTACACTGTCTGCAGTCTTACGTTTTGATTGATGGAGATCACTTGATATGCAGCTACAGCAGCTGTCACAGTGCCAGCTAAGCCAACACACCATAAATTTACATTCTTCTCCTGCAGCTTCTGTTGTTGGTAACTGACTCATAATAACAGGTGATAATCTATGATTGCTAGTTGCAAGAATTTCATCTCACTGCTGGAAGCTACCTCAAAGTAGGCCATATTGTTTATTTGTCTGCCAATAATGGCCATATCCATGGTCAGAAGCACTTTATGTTTTGTGGTGGAACTCTTTCCCATTTTGTCCTCCTTTCTTCTTTTATTAGAAAACACCTCAAATTGAATCTGGGACTTTCTATATGAAGGGTAATACTTCTAAAATGGAACTATACATTCTTCCTTAAATAAGCAATAGTTAAGTGGAATTAAAGCCTTTTAGTTGGAAAAATAATCATCCAGCTTCCTGATGGTGTCTTACATATGTGCAGGTTCAACTATAGATTGTTGTTGTGTGCCTTCAAGTCATCTATGATTTCTGGGAATCCTAAGAAGAGTGTACCAAGACATTTTCTTAGAAAGATTTGTTCATATGTGGCCGCCTTCCTCTGGAGCTGAGAGAGTGTGTTTTCTCCAAAGTTTTCATACCGAGCTGGGAACTGAACCCAAATCTCCAGAGTTATACTCCAGTGCTCAAACTACTACACAACATTGGCTATCTTCATATGCAGAAGTACATTACACTGACAATTTTCATTTAGTCACAAAAGAACTGCGATGTGAAAGTGAATCATTAAGCTGAACGGTGTAAAAGTAATATGCTACTATTCGCATAGGCTGTCCCACAATAATCACTGTTAAGCAATCATACACTGTTAAGCAATCACATGCCTTACTAAACTAAATGTCAACAAATCACCAGGGCCAGATGGCATCCACCCCAGAGTTCTTAAGGAACTCAAGTGTGAAATTGCTGAAATTCTAGCCAAAATATATAACCTTTCTCTAAGATCAGGCACTGTACCCGAGGACTGGAGGGAGGCAAATGTAACTCCGATCTTCAAGAAAGGATCCAGGGGTGATCCAGGAAATTATAGGCCAGTTAGTCTAACCTCAGTTCCAGGCAAAGGGATGGAAACCATTATTAAAGAAAAAATTACTAAGCACATAGAAGAACAGGCATTGCTGAAGGAAAATCAACATGGTTTCTGCAAAGGCAAATCATGTCTTACTAACTTGTTAGAATTCTTTGAGGGTGTAAATAAACACATAAAGGGGACCCAGTCGATATTGTTTACCTTGACTTTCAAAAGGCTTTTGACAAAGTCCCTCACCAAAGGCTCCTAAATAAGCTCTTCAGCCATGGAATCAGGGGACAGGTCTTGTCCTGGATTGGAACCTGGCTAAACTGTAGGAAACAAAGGGTGGTAATAAACGGACATTTCTCTGGGTGGAAAGAGGTGAGAAGTGGCATACCCCAAGGTTCAGTTTTGGGTCCGTTACTTTTTAATTTATTCATTAATGACCTGGATGTAGGAGTAAATTCTGAGGTAGCAAAGTTTGCAGACGACACTAAATTGTTCAGGGTAGTTAAAAATGAAACTGATTGTAAAGAGCTCCAGAAAGATCTCTCGAAATTGAGTGAATGGGCAACAAAGTGGCAAATGCATTTTAACCTAAACAAGTGTAAAGTCATGCACATCGGGGCAAAGAACCCCAACTACACCTACCAATTGATGGGGTCAAAGCTTTCCGAGACAAACCAGGAAAGGGATCTTGGGGTTTTGGTGGACAGCTCAATGAAGATGTCAACCCAGTGTGCAGCAGCAGTAAAAAAGCAAATTCTATGCTTGGCATGATCAGGAAGGAATCGAAAATAGGTCGTCAAATGTTGTATTGCCTCTACAAATCTATGGTGAGGCCACATCTGGAGTACTGTGTACAATTCTGGTCACCGCACCTCAAGAAGGATATAACGGAACTGGAAAAGGTACAGAAAAGGGCAACAAGAATGATCCAAGAGATGGAGCAGCTCCCTTACGAAATCAGGTTGCAACGCCTTGGTCTTTTCAGCCTTGAAAGACGGCGCGTTTAAGAGGTGACTTGATCGAAGTGTATAAAATCATGCATGGGATAGAAAAGGTGAATAGAGAAAAAATATTTTCTCTGTCACACAACACTAGGACTAGAGGGCACTCCCTGACTAGAGGGCACTCCAAGGTAGGAAAGTTAGGACTAATAAAGGGAAATATTTCTTCACCCAGAGGGTCATTGGGTTATGGAACTCACTTCCAGAGGAGGTTGTGACAGCGGTCAGCCTGGACAGCTTCAAGGCAGGATTAGACAGATTCATGGATACCAAGTGTATCGGTAGTTACTGAAATGGATATCCAAGTGCCACCTCTGTGTTGATGGAGGCAGGCAGGATTTCCCCGGGTACTGGTTGTGGGGGGTCGGGAGCAGGTGAGGGTTTTGCCCTCCTTTCTGCGAGAGATCCCTGTGTACAACTAGTGGGCCACTGTGTGGCACAGAATGCTGGACTAGATGTGCTGAGGCCCGATTCAGCATGGCTCTTCTTATGCTCTTATGTTCTTATATACCACACAGTAGTATCTATAAACATGTAATTTAGTCTAAAACATGTACAATATACACTCCAGATTGAATATAAGCCTTACAAGGTACAATACCGCTTCAGTCCCATTCTGTTACAGTCACCCAGTCAATAGATATGCTTCTGAGGAGCTGAATGGCAAATGTCTCAAGAGGCGGGGTTTTCAAGGATGAGTGGCTGGGAAGTCTGTAATTTGAGAAGGGTGTTTGCGGAGAAGAAGTGCGGGGGGACAAGCATTCACATACGGAGCAGAGGGGCGACGCTGGATGAACAGAGGGGATTTCCCAAGTTGCAAGCGGCAGCAGAGAAGGACGTGAGTGTCTCTCTCTGTGGGGCAAGCCAAGCGCAGCTTGCTGTCGTCAGCGGAAGCTCCGAAGGTGGGGAAATCCCCAGGACAGCTGCGGGGAGGACAGGAATGGGTGTTTCCCCGCAGAGAAGCCAAAGATCAACAGCCAAACCAAGCCGACGGTAAAAGCAATGCTCATGTTTTAAAGCGGCCACATGTTATTTTCCATTTCGGGATATCTTCCCTTTTTCAAGGCATTAGGTTGCCGAAATTGGCGTCCAATATCTATGTATGCATAAGATTACATGTCAAATATACGTTCAATATTACAACATCATACCAAAAAGCCCATAAGGTTGAGATTCTGCAATGAGAAAATCATAACCCTGCTCTTCTATTAGCAGGGTGACCCAAAGGTAATTGGAGGGAGTAGGCCCAGGGTATTTATGTGATCATAGAGTTTATGCAAATGGGGTCGTTGAGGCCACGTGGGTGTTCTGAATCCAAATGTAAAATCCATTGATTTTCAAGTTGAATGAGATAATTGGAGACATCTTGGTGAAGTTTAGGGGTTACCTTCTCTAGTATTCTAAGTTTTAGAGATGTACTAGGGTGTTTCATTCTTTCACAGTGTGCATAAAATGCTGAATCTGTGCAATGTCTATTAATTTTTGAGCGATGCTCAATGAAACGAGTCCTCAAATCTCTTTTGCTTTGACCTATATAGGTCATTTTGCAATCACATTGGATCGCATAGACTATGTACTTGGAACTACAGGTCCCAAAAGTCCTGACCTTGAAATATCTGTTCTTGGAGAGACTATAAATCTCTTTATCCTCACAGATGTGGGGGCAGACAGAACAGTGGGAACAGGCTTTTGTACCTGGGGTCAGGGTACTTTTAGGGGTCAATAGCTGGGTATTAGAATGTACCAGGTAATTTTTCATATTATTGGTGCGTTTGTAAGCTATCCTTGGCTTATTTTCTAGGCCTTCAATGTGAGAGATTCGTGGCCAGTACTTATTAACTAAGGAGATGAGGGTTTTGCTGTGTGGGTTAAGAGTAATGGGCCATGTGATACAATAGGAGTTTTGGGGAGGTTTCTTAAGGAATAGGGAAGTTCTATTTATTTTTTCAGCTTTAAACCTAGCCATGTCTATTGTTCTTTTTGGGTATCCTCTTAACAAAAAATCATTACTCATGGTTTCAGCATCTCTTTTGAAATCAGCCAAGGAGGAGGAATTTCTACGTAATCTCAAAAATTGGGAAGAGGGAAGGTTACGTTTTAGGGAATGACTATGGTAGCTATTGAAGTGCCTCCATCACCTTCACAGCCCTACATGATAAATTTGAGGTCAATTTTTTAGACTTAACGGTGTACAAAGAGCATGGCCTCCTCAAAATCAGGAACTACTCCAAACCAACAAGTAAAAACACCTATTTACACTTCAATAGCTACCATAGTCATTCCCTTGGCTGATTTCAAAAGAGATGCTGAAACCATGAGTAATGATTTTTTGTTAAGAGGATACCCAAAAGAACAATAGACATGGCTAGGTTTAAAGCTGAAAAAATAAATAGAACTTCCCTATTCCTTAAGAAACCTCCCCAAAACTCCTATTGTATCACATGGCCCATTACTCTTAACCCACACAGCAAAACCCTCATCTCCTTAGTTAATAAGTACTGGCCATGAATCTCTCACATTGAAGGCCTAGAAAATAAGCCAAGGATAGCTTACAAACGCACCAATAATATGAAAAATTACCTGGTACATTCTAATACCCAGCTATTGACCCCTAAAAGTACCCTGACCCCAGGCACAAAAGCCTGTTCCCACTGTTCTGTCTGCCCCCACATCTGTGAGGATAAAGAGATTTATAGTCTCTCCAAGAACAGATATTTCAAGGTCAGGACTTTTGGGACCTGTAGTTCCAAGTACATAGTCTATGTGATCCAATTTGATTGCAAAATGACCTATATAGGTCAAAGCAAAAGAGATTTGAGGACTCGATTCATTGAGCATCGCTCAAAGATTAATAGACATTGCACAGATTCAGCATTTTATGCACACTGTGAAAGAATGAAACACCCTAGTACATCTCTAAAACTTAGAATACTAGAGAAGGTGACCCCTAAACTTCACCAAGATGTCTCCAATTATCTCATTCAACTTGAAAATCAATGGATTTTACATTTGGATTCAGAACACCCACGTGGCCTCAACGACCCCATTTGCATAAACTCTATGATCACATAAATACCCTGGGCCTACTCCCTCCAATTACCTTTGGGTCACCCTGCTAATAGAAGAGCAGGGTTATGATTTTCTCATTGCATAATTGGTATGTACCTCAACCTTATGGGCTTTTTGGTATGATGTTGTAATATTGAATGTATATTTGACATGTAATCTTATGCATACATAGATATTGGACGCCAATTTCGGCAACCTAATGCCTTGAAAACGGAAAATAACACGTGGCCGCTTTAAAACATTAGCATTGCTTTTACCGTCGACTTGGTTTGGCTGTTGATCTTCGGCTTCTCTGCGGGGAAACACCCATTCCTGTCCTCCCTGCAGCTGTCCTGGGGATTTCCCCACCTTCGGAGCTTCCGCTGATGACAGCAAGCTGCGCTGGGCTTGCCCCACAGAGAGAGACGCTCACGTCCTTCTCTGCTGCCGCTTGCAACTTGGGAAATCCCCTCCATTCGTCCAGCGTCGCCCCTCTGCTCCGTGTGTGAATGCTTGTCCCCCCGCACTTCTTCTCCGCAAACACCCTTCTCAAATTACAGACTTCCCAGCCACTCATCCTTGAAAACCCCGCCTCTTGAGACATTTGCCATTCAGCTCCTCAGAAGCATATCTATTGACTGGGTGACTGTAACAGAATGGGACTGAAGCGGTATTGTACCTTGTAATGCTTATATTCAATCTGGAGTATATATTGTACATGTTTTAGACTAAATTACATGTTTATAGATACTACTGTGTGGTATATGATTGCTTAACAGTGATTATTGTGGGACAGCCTATGCGAATAGTAGCATATTACTTTCACACCGTTCAGCTTAATGATTCACTTTCACATCGCAGTTCTTTTGTGATTGTTTACCAGCCCGCTCGTGGTTTTTCATCACAATTTTCATTTAGTGAAATGTATTGCAGATTCATTGCAATTCAATGAATGCCATGTATAGAGGTTGATTTTGTTCCATGTTCCCTGAAAAATAAATCCCAGATTAGCCCCAACAACAGCCTCCTTCACAACCCTGACCTGAAAACCTAAAAAAAGAGCTTTTCCCAAGCTTCATTCTTCACCACAAGGAGTGCTAAATTGCGCACCAAATATTTATATTCTCCAATACATATTTATCAACACCACCCTTAACTAAATGTTGAAGTCCCAGCATTGGGTAAGCTACAATCCATGTAAAAAAGGGAGAAAATTATTTCCAGTTCTGAGGTAATCAGTTAGGCACCGAGAACGGGAGAGTAGGCTACAAATGCCAAGGCTTGGAACATCACGGAGGCCATCAAACAGCTCCCTCATCTACATTGCTGATCACCACATGGTCTTGTTGAATATGGCCATCTCTTTATATACCAATTACCCAGGTCACACCCTCCTACTAGGCCCCAGAAATGAACAGCCATAGACTGTACCTATTGTTGTTGTTGCCTGCTATAGAATTGCACCCAATTTCCTGGGCCCTCCAGAAATTGCACTAGCCTCAGCCCGGTATTTTTAAATTGCCTTGAACACACAGGATTATTTTAAATATATATGTGCTATTGTGATTTTGTATGCTTATATTGTTTTGTTAATTTTATGTTTATGTTGTTTACTCTGTATGTTTTGATGATGTCACTTGGAAACTGCTTTGAGCCCCCTCGGGAAGATAGAGTGTTATATAAGTAAAGTTTTGTTGTTGTTGTCTTATAAGCATAACTGTCACAACACAGTAAGTCTTAAAGAGCCAGACTGGGTAGTAAGTCAAATACAGTTTATTTCAAAACAGCTCAGTCAACGCCAGTGAGGGAGAAGCGGCAGAAGCAATGCAGCCAACCAGGCCAGTCACAAAGCAGGCAACAGTAACATAACACATAGGAAGGAATACAAAGTGTAGCCTAAAGGGAACCAAACCCCAGAAACCAGCCCCTCCTATACTCAAGTCCACGTAGGACCCAAACTCACGTTCTAAAGCGTGTCCACAGAAGCACAGGAACCAGGAAAAACATAGCATACAGGACAAAACCCAGGCACCCAGCAACACCTAGATTTCAAGCCCCTTTTTATTCACAAATCTTCATCAGAGCTGGAACTAGCCAACACCCTCTCATTAGTGCTTTCAGCTGTGATGGCAGCCTCAGGTGTAGCCCATTGCCTCCCTCTCCAATCTCTCCATCTCCTGTCAAGATTTAGCTCCCTCAGGATGAAGCCTGATCCTCAGAACTCAGATTCCCATCTGCACAACCATTGTGCACCTCCTGCACTCTAGTCCAGTCCATAGCACTAGAACTATCCTCAGGATTCCCAGCCACACTTCCCATAGTTGGCTCCTCACTGACAGACCCATCATCCCAAGAGAAACCCTCAAAAGAGTCTTCATCAGTAGATTCCCCAAGTATTTGCCGGACCCTTTTCCTTTGTTGCTCTTCGTCTGATTCTTGCTCACATGTAACCTGCTTTCCCTTCCTAGCTCCCAATTCCATGCATTCAGTGCTACTTAAAGGCTCAACTACAACTTTTCAGATTGATGCAATCTGCCATTTTGTTTTTATCACTAATGATTTTTTCATCCAAGTTGGCACTATACCTGAGGCAGAGGACGCGGAATGTGGGTAGCCTCACATATCAGGCAAGAGTGGGCACCTGGTGGTGGTGGCTCCTCCATCTCTTCCCAAAGGGCCCCCACTCCCAGTGGAGCATCCACTGGAGAGAGGGAGAGGGAGAGGGAGAGGGAGAGGGAGAGGGAGAGGGAGAGGGAAGGAAGGAAGGGCTTCCCTAGGCCTCTTCTTGAGATGGGACCCTGCTGGGAACTTGCTTTCCCAAAAGTGCTTTGCACAGTGCAGGCATTGAAGGAGCCTCTGCATTCCCTCCTAGGGCATGATGGGAGTTGAGGTTTCTCTGTGTGTGTGTTTCTCACATTTCTTTCTCAGCCAATTAGAGGCCTGGTTGACTATATCCATTCTCCTCCGCTACTGTGGTGCACACCGGTTGGGACTTCAATTCCCAGTACCCTTTCTTGTGTATGTTTTTTAATGTTATGGTAAAAATGTTAAAATTTTCCCCCAAAATTTAGTGGATTGGTGAAATGTTCTGAAGCCTGGCAGGTTTGCAGCCATAAATGTGGCCTATAATTGAGGCAAGTTTCATCATGAAAGGCCTAAAAGTATGGAGAAATGAGTTTCTAAAGGTTCCTCATTGGCACCAATGGACTGAATCTTACCATAAAAAAGAACCATTTTCATCTTGGAAATTTCCCAGAAAACAGAATGGGGAAGGGGCAGTCAAAACTGGAACCAAAAACCGTATGGTTTTGGAACATTGTGCTCAGCTCTAGTTGTTAAGTTTTCCTGAACCATCTTTTTATCCACTTTTTGGCTGCAGCCACCCCATAGTAGTCTTTTAATTCTGTTTTTAGTGGATTGAGTGGTTCTTTTCCTTTCAGGAAAAAACAAATATCAAGTTATTCTGTGCTGTTTCCCTTTCCTATTAGCATTTCACTATCACCTCCACACAGTGTTTTCTCATCTTCTCCATGCAACAGATATAGTCTCTATTATAAAGACAGAACATGGTTTTAAAGAGTTCCACCTCTATGTGTCACATTCTTCTTTCTCTACTCTATCCATCTTTCCTAATGTGCCTAAAGATGGATAAATATGTCTTAAGCAAAGTGGGCTTATTTTACGGCTAAACATCTACCTTGTACTAACTCTAGGGATAAGATTTTATAACATTGAATAGAAAAAAAAACATATGGAGCAGCTCCTTAACAAAGTATATTTGTCCAATGTAAGCAGTGACACAGAACTCCTGCTTCTCCCTCAAATTCGCCTGCTAAATGTTCATGCAACATGTCCTTGTTCATACGCTGTTGCTTTTGAGATTTCAGAGATTGAAGACAACTGTATACAGCTACTGGATTCTGTCATCCTAACCAAATTAATGACTTACGTCTTCTCACAATTCATTTCCTATTCCAGTAGATCATCACTCTTCAAAACAGTTCTTTAATTAGAGCCTGAAATAGACAAGCACATTTCAAAATGATCCATTAACAATTTTACCTTGTTTTCTCTCTTCCATAAATATCCACTCTTTTCCTATTCCATTAGACTTTCACTCTTCAAAACAGTTCTTTAATTAGAGCCTGAAATACACAAGCAAATTTCAAAACAATCAAGTAACAATTTTACCTTGTTTTCTCTCTTTCATAAATATCCAGTTTGTTGGGATCTTTTTAGTTTAACTCTATAGCTATAACTCTGCCTGCCCTATCTAAACTTTTTTCACAACTGAGATTTGAGGGTTAAGGAAACTGACAAACTGCTTAAGAATTTAACTCAGATCTTCTGTTGGCAGATTAAATATGGCCTATTGAATAATGAAGTAATGTTAGTGGCATTTCTAGTTAATCATAATGAGCACAGACACGGTGAGAACTTTTAACTCAGCACCTTTTGTTACAGAGTTGAATAATTGCAGAATTAATAATGTATATTGGTACTATTTGAAGATCGTTCTTGGATAAAGTAAATGTGGAAAGTTAAAGCTTTCCACTTATAATGTCTGATGTCTGATGGCATGTTTATGGTTTCCACTACATTAGAATCATTCTGTAAAACCAATCTTCAGATTATATCTTATCACTGGTAAAATATATGAAATGACATTTGAACGGAAGACTTCCTGATTCACCATTCATTATATATGTGCTGAAGGGTAGGCATGTGACTGTCACCAATAAGAGTAAGGGCACACAGTTCTGTGCTTTTCGCCCAAGCTTCAAAACTGCTGATAACTTCAATAGTCACTCATGGAATAGCATTGTGTAGGTAGGCACTGGTTCTTGTAACAAGAGTGGGGGTGTGTCACCTGGTAGGTTCTTGAACAAAAGCCACGCTCACACAGACGGTGCTGGGATAAGCAGTTTATTGTCCTCCTACTCACAGCAAGAAAAAGAGAGAACTGAAGAGTTTCCTGCCCAAATACTTTCCCGCTCTAACACTTTTCCGCTCAAAAACTTTCCTAACTCCCCCTTCAACTGGCCCCTCCTTCTCCTTCCCCTCATTTGGCTTTGAACCTGCAATTCCGGTATCCTCCGCTGGGGCAGATGGCTCTATTGATTGTCAGTTGAGGCCAGACAGATAGGCAAACAATCTGCTCTAGGGCACAACCTGACAGGGTGACTGTACTAGAATTCATATTCTGAAGGTTACATATTTTTATCTTCTGGACTTGAATCATAGTGTCATTAAAGTAAGAAACTTAACTTTAATAGAGACCACAAAGACCATCCAGCGCATACATCTAGTCCAAACCCCTGCCATGTAGGAATACACAATCAAAGTGCTTTTCTTGCACACACTCTCAGCTTTAGCTGTTGACTTGGTTTCTAGCATTGAATCTTTGTGGGTTTTCCTTTATTTTCTTGATTCTTTGTTTAGTGGGTCTGGGAGTTGGAAAGTGTGAGTAGTGTTGGAATTCAACCCAACACTGCTCAAGAGTGCAGTCCTCAGTGATGAACAGTTAGTTAGCTTTAGAATAGGCTGAGGGAATCCCCCCCATGACTCCTGAATGACAGTTGGAATGTATGTAGTTGTTCTCTTCTCTCTCATTCTACTCTTATTCTGATTAGTTATGTAGAATGGATACTTTCCAGATGCATGTTTTTGTTTCAGGCTTTGGCTTTTTACATCTGTGTATTGAAACCTCTCTCCGATTGTGTGTGTCAGGAGAGATGTAGTGCTTGAAGATTTTGCCCTCTCTTTTTAATCCTAGAAGAGATGGAGTTAGAGTAGCTCAGATCCAGTTCTTTATTAAGAAATGTAGTTATTATATTTTTCTAAATAAGCCTTAAAGATTGAATTCTACACCTTTGCTTCCTAAGCTCGAAATTATTTTCTGGCCACAACACTTCACACTCTGCTTGCTGTGGGCTGAATGCTCAACTATAAGTATTCTATTTGTGTTTTTGATACTCAGCTGTATTTTTGGGAGGTGTGCAGTGTTTGGCGACTTGTGAGTGGGTATGCTTTTCTTTTAGGGTGGCTCTGAGCTTTGATAACCATTTAGACTCTACTAAAGCCTTTAGCTTCTTCTCTTATCTCTCCTTTCTCCTCTCTTTCATCAAAATAACACATTTGAAAGATTGTTATTAATAATTATAGGAATTCCAGCAAACAACAAAGCCTCATTCTCAGAAAAACTACGTACCGACCTACCTATATAAACTTACTACTGATACCGAATAATAATCTAAATTTACCACCAATACCTAATATTTTCTGGATCATACAGGAGTGTTTTTCTGACTCAAGCTCTTGCACATGCAAATTGGAATGGTCAGAATTATAACATGTGAATGGCAAGTTTTTGGACATCTGTGCCTCAAATGATATGGGATTCACAGAGTATTTATTTATTTATTTATTTATTATTTCTTTGCATTTGTCTATGCCCCCAGCAGCTTGGGGCGGCTCACAACAAATCAATCATTACATAATAAAAACAAGCAGAACAGAAAAAACAGCATTAAAAACAGCATAAAAACGACACTAAGTCATGCACTAAATACAACAGCAGCAGACACATTTATAAGGTGGCTATGAACACACAGGTTAGCCAAATCCGTAGGTCTGCTGGAATAGCCAAGTCTTACAAGCCTTCCTAAAAGGAAGGAGGGCCTGGATGGAGCGAAGTGTATTCTTGCTGAAGAACTAGAGGACTTCTGTTGTGCAGATAACTAATAAAAATGTAAGCAGAATTGTATGAGTTAATCCCGTTTTATAACATTTGAATTGGCATTAATAGTGGCGGTTAGTGTTGGTTTATAAAGATTCATAAAGTCATTTTGACAGAGGCAAAACTTCTCAGAGCAGTAGATGCAAAGTACCTATGAGCTAGAAACCCCTTGAAAAAGCACACTAGTACTTGAATTTTGATGTCAATAAAACTTACGTGGTTTGCAGGCATGAATGTTTGGACAGTTGAAGTAGTTGCAAACTGCAGTAGGTATTTCCATATTAAGAGATTAAGTCCATATTTTCTGATAATTACTGCATATGTTTTGCAAACTGTCCCTTTTCCTGAAAGGTTAATATTGGGAATGGATATGGGAGCCCAATAATTGAATGTGTTCCTTAATCAGTGTTTCTGGAGACAAGTTTATCTTGGGAAGAGAACACAAAACATTGTGTTAATTAGCTTCATTATGGAATCATTGCTTTAGCATTGTTAATTCATTTGCCTAATTGGGAGAGAGAAACAATTGTTGTTCTAGCAGCAGCACTCCTTCAAGTAAAGGACATTTTGCAGAGTTCTTGAGGGTGGCACTCTGGAACTTCAAAGTGGCATTAAGAAATACAAAAGAGGAATGAGATTAGGGAGTCTAGTCTACGTGATTATCCCATTACTGTCAATAGCTAACAGATTGAAATAATTTATATGTATATCCCCATTGTAGCAGATAGATTTGAATTCTACAGACATCTACTTTTGTAGAATTCTACATCTCTAATTTTAGTGGAATATAAACTATTATTTTCAATGTTAAATAAAATATATGACCTTGTATATTCTTCTATCTTGGTCACATATAATGTTACAGTAACTTCGTTGTATTGGAAACTGAGGGTGCACCTAAACAGCAGAATTAATGCATCTTGACATCTGCTTAACTGTCATGGCTCAATCCTATGGAAGGTGTAGTTTTACAATGTCTATCTTTCTTTTTAACTGATTCTATTTTAATAGAAGTTGTTTTATCCAATTTATATTCAGTACCTGGTTTATGTAATGTAGTAATGTTTTATGTGGATGTATTTTATTTTATATATTATTTATTTTATGTATGGCATCTTTGTGTGCTATTTTGTAAGCTGCCCCGAGTTCCTATGGGAGATGGTGGCGGGGTATAAATAAAGTTTTATTATTGTTGTTATAATTCTCTGCCAAAGAATGCTGATAACTCACCAAGCTACAATTCCCATGATATGTTCTTTTTGATTTGTTGTTCTGATTTAATTTCTCCAGATTTTTTGTGTGTGATTACTAGGCATGAGAAAAAAGTTATGAAAATCAAAAGAATTCGTAAGTGATTCGTATGTAATGGAACTTTCAAGTTTTTACGGATCGCAAGGCCAATCCCAGAAGTGGACTTACTTTTTCAAACCCCCTGGGCCCAAAATTTCGTTAGAATTCTAAATATTTCGGAAGGCTCCCTATAACCCCCTCCAAAATCCAAAATCCCAGACATTACTCACAGTCAGATGGGGCCTTTCCATGCTCGAGGCCTACTTTAACTGAAATGCCTTGCCTCCAGGAAGAGAAGAACCAGCCAGAACCATAGAGAGATCAAAACCGGAAGTCCTAGAGCGGCTGGAGGACTTAGGAAAAAAGCGCTTTAAACTGCAGGGAAAGGAGCCTGGAAAGGGCTGCCGTGCGGGTGGCCCCTTCCCTGCTGAGAAATAACCCGATCAGGCTTGGGTCGGCATATCTTAGCGGGAAAGGGCTGTCGTGCGGGTGGCCCCTTTCCCTGCGAAGCTATCACCCGACCCAGGCTTGGGTCAGCTTATATCTTAGCGGGGAAAGGGCTGCCGTGCGGGTGGCCCCTTCCCCGCTAAGAAATAACCCGACCCAGGCTTGGGTCGGCTTATATCTTAGCGGGGAAAGGGCTGCCGTGCGGGTGGCCCCTTCCCCGCTAAGAAATAACCCGACCCAGGCTTGGGTCGGCTTATATCTTAGCGGGGAAAGGGCTGCCGTGCGGGCGGCCCCTTCCCCGCTCAGATATAACCCGACCCAGGCTTGGGTCGGCTTATATCTTAGCAGGGAAAGGGCTGCCGTGCAGGTGGCCCTTTCCCGCTAAGATATAACCGACCCAGGCTTGGGTCAGGGTTATATCTTAGCGGGAAAGGGCTGCCGTCGGGTGGCCCCTTTTCCCGCTAAGAAATAACCCGACCCAGGCTTGGGTCGGCATATATCTTAGCGGGAAAGGGCTGTCCGCGGGTGGCCCTTCCCGCTAAGAAATAAGCCACCTAAGCCTGGGTCGGGTTATATCTTAGCAGGAAAGGGCCGCCCGTGCGGCAGCCCTTTCCTGCTAAGATATAACCCGACCCAGGCCAGTTGGACAGCCCTGTTCTAGTTTACCAAGAGCACGTTCCTCATACCCTCCAGGTCACTATCACCCTTACTACATTCTTACTATTAGAATTTATTATTTAATTCTAATAAATGCTCTGGAGAAGCAAGCCTTGACTATTTTATTTAATAATAATAATAATATATTAATGCTTTATATCTCCCTGCAAGGAAACCAAGGGAAATGTTGCCCCTTGATTTGCCTGTGCTTAAAACGGTGTCAGTCCTGTTTCCCAGCTTTTCAGACTTTAGAACCAATTTAGAATTTCGTTAGTAATTACGTTACATTTTAGAACTTTTTTTTGGAAATTTTTTTGATTTTAAGTCTTTCTAAACCACTAATCAAAAAAATCCCCCAAGTCTTCTTGGGGATTTGATTTTAGAATCGCGATTTTTGGGTTCTAAACCATGCCTCGTGATTACTACTATATAATATATAAATACTGCAAATAAATAAATAATAGTCACACCCTAGCTTACCTTAAGCAAGTCAGCTTCTCTCGGCCTAACAGGATGGCAATATCAAACCTCTGGATATACCTTGAAAAGAAAACCTACGATAGGGTTGGCCTAAATCAGACTTGCCTTGAAGGCATAAAACAATCAATTCCAGATTTAATTACAATATTCATTCCTACATAATCTGTTTTGAAAGTTGATAGCAGACCAGGCATATCTTTCTGGCATTTTCTCAGCATACCTTTTAAAAGTTTCTTTAATAACATGTTTAAAAAGAGTGATGTGAAGATAGATTTTTGTCACTTTATGAACAGATTTTAACTATTTAGAATATATATATATATATATATATATATATATATATATATATATATAGCTATTTTCTTTCTACTAAAATGTTAATATATTTGGTCATTCATTTTAGAGACATTGACCTGAATCCTACTGATAAATTAAGCAACCCTTTGGATCAATTGAATTTACTTACGTATTGACTAAACACCAAACAATTCATTCAATGTGTCTACTCCAGTTGAGACTGACACATTGGGTACAGGCTTCAGACTGGAAACCAAAGCCCAGTATAGCCATATAGACTTCTTTCTTTCTCCCCTTTAAACAGCTGGGCTGGATGTGATCACACACACACACCTTTTGAAGTTTTCTCATTTTCTCCTGAACAACTTGGTACTAACATGAGCCTGAGCAAAGCAAAACATTATCTTGGATTCATGGAAGTACAGTAGTTCCATGGTTTTTCAGTCATAGCCTAGCATATTTTATTTCGCCTGATATATATATATATAGGGGTGCCTTGCCCAGTCTTCGTTTAGTGGCTTATTTTATTGACTAAAGCATTAATGGCTATGAGTAATTGAGTTTTGTATTAGTAACTAGAATTAAGGGAAATCATAGAACACTTTTCAAGCTGAGTACATATTGCACATATCTAGCTATACCAGTTACAGGGGGACAAGTCTCTTCCTTGTTCAGTAACAGAAAACATATATTTTTGAAAGGATTAGAGTAATGCTAACAATGCTGTGTCTGAGCAGAGGGTTGGATTCAGTTCAAAAAAAGATCTTTGCAGAATGAGCTACTTGCAATTTCACACAACAGTTGCAGAGCAATTAATAAAAACTGGATTGTTGCTGTTGAAGAGATGAGTTTTGGCTTTTATACAAAACAAAGCAGAGAGCATTCAGGAGCCAGGGAAAAAAGTCAAGAACCAACACATTTCTGAGCAGAACAATGGACACAGCTTTTTGAGCTTAACACTGATTAAAAAAAGAGCTGGGAATGGGTGGAAGGACAGAATCTTTCATAAATACATTCTAGCATGTGCTGAGTTGCTAAAAAAAGTCATGTTGGAAGGATAAAACAGACCCAATCTTCCAGTGTTAAATTCCAAAGAGTTTATGTATAAATTGTCTGATGGTAGAAATCAAAGGAAGGAGGAATCATGAGGCTTCATTTTTTTTTACTTTTCCAACTCTGATAAGCTTCAAAGGTCAGAATGAGTAAGAAATACAGTCCCTCTCTACAACTCAAGCACATTTAATACTCCAGAAATTTCAAAAGAGCATGTAAAAATATTGGCTTGAATCATGTTGATTAATCCCAACTAAAACAAACCCATTGAATACATAGGCTGATGATAAATCAGCACACAAGTAAACATGGTATGGTTTTGATTTAATAATACTACTATTTATGTAAGAGCAAGTCACTAAAAACCTGCTAGTTTATTAGTCAAGAGTAAGAAAAATGAAATGAATTTTGCTAGTCTTATGGGGGGGGGGGGTTCTTACCCAGGTTCAGATAAGATATTATTTGCTAATAAAAATCAACTTTCCAACAATATCATCTCAGGAAAAATAGAATTTATGTCAATGCAAGTCTTTCTGTATGGGATGCCTGGACTTAACTTGATCTCTGCTAAGGATGAAAAAATAGATTAGTTTCTCATTTGCTTTGCCTCAAGTTCTTTCTAGACGGAATGTGAACATTTGAAAATACCGGCAGTCTTGTCAACAAAATTACCACCCATTTGCACTCTCTAGATTCAATAGGCATAGCTATTCTCAACACAGAAAGGATTGTGTTGTTCTTATTTGCTAGACATTAAATATGGGGGGTGGGGTGGATGTTAATCCTAATTAAGCATTAAACTGAAATGGATTCAGTTTCAAACCAAATTCAGTGCCCCCAAATTCCCTCTAGAAACTGTGGGAGTCATCTCGATCATTTTATTTCCAATTTAAGCCTAAAAAATAAGTCCTGCTGACTTCCTCTGGGACTATACTGGATTTCATTTGCAGGCAAAAATAGTTCTAAATGTTTTTCAGGAGTGGATATATTTGTGATGGTTATTAACCTTTTGAAGGTTAATTCATCCCCTTAAATTTTCAGTTACCCACTCCTGAACTATGAAACATATAAAATATAGCCCACTTTTAAAATAATTGACATGTTCAAACAAAGAACATGAAATGAGGTATCTAATACAAACTGCATATTACCTGGAGAAGTCACTTAGACCCCATATCTCAATGAGTCAAATAAAGTAAACTCACTTTGCAACTGTTGTGAGGAATTTTCATGGTGTATGGCAGATTTTGCAGCTGAATCACTGCTTCCAGCCATTAATCCAGAACAAGGGAAAGTTTGGGCAGTAGTACTAGACTGGTTCTGGGGCAATCAATGTCCACACATCAGGGAAAAAATATTTTGCAGGCCAGAAGCAACTCCAAGCGATTCCCTTGTAAATCTGCTGAAAATAGATTGGGGAGAAACTGTTGTCCTGTCTGGATTATTTTCAAGGACTTTCCTACATGTTGACCAATGTTCTGAAATCTATTATGTTGTTTGAAACATTTTTTCTTCTGCTTCTTGGTGAATTTATTGACCTTCAGGGCGTTCTAAGGATTTAACTTTGATTGAGCTTAGGTGCCATATAGCTGTTGCTAGAAAGGTAGTATTTTAGTGAGGAAAATGCTTCTTGTTTTCTCCTAGGTCGTGACTTTTGCACATAGTAACAATTACTACCTTGTTGCTAGCATGTCTTGAGGGAAATGTTGTCAATGACAGGTTTTCTTTTTTTGCTTCCTTATTTATTACTCATGTGTCTGGCAGGCAGGAAGGCAGGCAGGCAGGCAGGCAGGCAGGCAGGCAGGCAGGAAGGAAGGAAGGAAGGAAGGAAGGAAGGAAGGAAGGAAGGAAGGAAGGAAGGAAGGAAGGAAGGAAGGAAGGAAGGAAGAGGAAAATGGCAAAAATAAGGTTTTAAATATATTTAGGGACTCACTAAAATGTTTAATCCATCAAATATTCACATCATTTTCACACCAGTGAAAATGAAATGTAGCAATATAAAAAGGTCATATCCTGAGAAAAATATTTTAAATGTTAATGCATTTTATTCCTTTTTCAAAATGGAAAATTTGCACAATGTGCATTTTTTCTGCCTACTTTACATTGTTGTAGTAATTAAGGCAACCATTGCCCCCATTTAACTTCATTTCTCACCACCACTACCTTTCTATATCAATCACAGTGAACAAATTCCTATCTAATTAGTGGTTGAGCCAGACTACAAACTGTAACTTAAATAAAAGCAAGCCATGGTAGTAGGAAATGTTTCCTCCACAGAAGTTGTAAAAAGCTGAAAGGTCACCTCCAGTAAAATTCTGACAGAGTCCACATTTTGGGCTCTGTCTGGAAGAGCCCAAAGAGATGTCTTTAGGGTGGGGAGGTCTCCTTCCACAAACTGCTATTGTTTAAACATAGAATTATAATTGAGGCAGAGTTTCTCATAAACCAAATCCTACTCTCAAAAGACTACATTTGAGTTATAAATCAAGGTAAGTGCTTGATGACTGTTGTCAAAGTGAAATGGATGAATGATAACTTGGACCCCTTCTGTAGTGGTTCAGCCTGCATTGGTTTCATTGCCTGAGGTTTCAGTGCCTAATGACCAAGATCATGCAGACCCACAGGGGTCTGGAAATGGGGATTTTGGACAAGAGAGTGTTGTTAGCCATGATGAAGCTGAGGATTCTGGGATAGATTAGATGTGCCAGTACACAGAGAGAAAGATGCTGGCAGTCTGGTGTTAGGTTTCCCAAGGGAGTCAAGGTCAGAATGTGAAAAGAATATGTTAATTGGAGATCCAGGGGAGTCCTCTGTCAACAAAGACATCTGGCCGGGGAGAAAAGCCATTCCCAAAGATTAATTGACAAGAGGGTTCCTTCAGAGTCTTCTCAAGGGAAAAGCAATGGGTTTTTGATTATATATGAGGGCAACTGAGTTTTGGGTCTTCAGAGGAACCAACATTTACTTTAGAGAGCAATTCCTGTCTTGTTTTCAAGTTTCTGTGCCTTGGATTTACATTCATGTTGATATTCCTGTAACTTTTCATGCCTTGGAATCAATGCTCAAGTTTTGTTCCTGTATTTTTATGTGTCTATTTTTATTCTTCAATAAACTGCTTGCTTATACGGAACTCTGGTGTGTGGCATTGGTTCAAAGGTGTTTTCGCAGCCCTGGTGTATAACACCTCCTACACTGCCATTCAAATCCAGGTGATCTGCTTTGAACCGGATTATATGGCAGTGTAGACTCAGATAATCTGGTTCAAAGCAGATGATCTGAATTATTTGCTTTGAAGTGGATTATAGAGCAGTGTAGACTAATATAATCCAGTTCAGAGCAGATAATCTAGATTTTATATGGTAGTGTAGGTGAGGCCTCAGACTCAGAAAAAGGGAATGGCAAATATCTTCTGAACAAAACTTGCCAATAAAACCCTGTGATAGGTTTCTTTTAGGGTTAAAGGTACACAAACTACAAATGATAGTTAAAGTGCTATTACTGGGTAGTGTTATAGGGCCCTTCTACACATGTCTAAAATCCCTTAAGAAACCAGATTTTTTTTTAAAAAAGGGGGGGAAATGATTACGGAAAGTCTGCATGGAATCAGGTTAACAACTGAAAAGCACATGTTTAAAAGATTTGCTTAAACCCTGATTCCAATCAAAAAATGTGCACCTTTGCATGACTGTATATCCCTGCAGTCATAGAAAACACATGGCTTCCTTTCTATATCCTGGTGTAGACTGCTCCAGTGCATGTGCATGTTGTAAAAGCCCAAAAAAGCTATTGGGCTGTCAAAAAATGGAGCCATAGACACACAGATAGCTCAATCTAAGCATAGTTGGATAGCAATGAGAACTCTTTGCAACCATTCCTTTTTTCAAATCTTAATAATATTAATGCATTGTTCTCATAGTGATGACAGAGAAATGATGAAATTTTGACAATGGGAAATGCCATGAACAACAGTAATCGATAATAAATAAACTGCTCCATTACGTATAAATGTACATTAGGATCTCCGCATAAGCACATGTGAGGTCAGTACATCTCAGAGATTTTTTTTTAAAAAACTTCAATTGGATATTCTCTGTCTCCCCTCCATCTTGCAGGATTTTAAAATCTGTTTCAAAGTAAGGTGTGAGGACAACAGAGGAAGATTTTCCAAGTCTGACAGGTCTGTGTGTGGACTTATTGTCAGGTCCCAGAAGATTTTGCTCGAGTTTTTAAACCTCAATTTTGACATTGTCTGGAAGCACCCATAGAGTCCCAGGTGTTTGTTTGTTGTTGTTTTGGTCCAGATTTTGTTTCTACCTTCTTTTCTCCACGTGCTATGGGTACATGCTCCTGAAAATCAAAAGGTGGGCTTTTACCAGCTGTTAGGATTTCTGGGATTTGAAGTCCAAAACACCTGGAGGACCGGCAATTGCCCAAACCTGGGCTAGGTTCATGTTATTCTAAAGGTGCCACTTGTGATTATTTTAGGTTTTTAAAATTTAAATACTAAAATCACTGGAAGTGACACTGTAAAACAACATGAATGTAGCCCCTGAAGCACATATCATTAAACTATCATATGTGATTTGCTTTGAGACACTGAAGATCACAAAGTCCTGGGATGCCTAGCTGCGATAACAGGAAAATTCACTGTGGGATCGGCTGTCAAGGATGAGTGGGTCACAAATTGTTCCACTCAGCTTCAATCCTGAAACGGAGATCAGAGCCAAAACATGGGAAATCAAAAGAAAGCATTGACAAAACAACAGTAGGAAGTGCTATTTATGGCTATCAAGTGACACAACTGTCATGACATGGCTCTTGAAACAAAAGAAAATGCAACTCGTTTCAGAGCGAAATTTCATTACAGTGTATTCTTTTTGGAAGTTTCAGATCTGTTGCTCCCATTTTGTGTCTGAAAGTGCATAGTAAGTGTCAATTCAATAAGTTCTTCCTTCAGGAAAATAAGAAATGAGTCATAAACAAGCTGGACATTTTCAATGATAATTAGCACAGCTTTAAAAATGAGATATGCAAATTAGCAAATTGGTTTTTGGCTCACAGATTTCTCTTTGTTGAAAAAAATAGAACCATGGGGCAAACTGCAAAATGGAAAGCAAAATACAATTTAGGTAGCATGATAGGAGTCTTTAACATCTGACTTGACAAAATGACAGTTTGTTATGATAATTTGAGGGTGTTTCTTGTTTATGAGGTTTATGAGGTAATCACCATATTCCAAGCTAACAATCTCCAAGGCCAACAATGTATATTAGCCAAATATATAATTATTACTGAGTCAGGAAAGCTTCAAATTACAATTACTTTGTAATAATACTAATTGTATATTATGGGACAGTGCAAAAGCTAGATATATTATAATTGACTAAAGAATAATAATGACTAGAAGTGGAGGCAAAATGAAGACAGTCTTTATGGTTTGAGAATTATTATGAGACCCGTAAAGTCATATAACTATAAATGATCCATATATATATTCAAAATTAGTTTGTTTAATTTTCTGTATGGCTCTACAATTTTTCTTAACTTTTTTGCACTGCTCAACTTCAATCCAGTAGCCACACAGATTGCTGACATTGAGATTAGTTCTTTTTGGGGCTACAATTCCAAGTATCTCTAACAGGTTTCTGGGAGCTAGGTGATTTCATAAAACACACGTGCACAGTCCTACTATTATGAACATTTTAATATATTTATTTAAATAAAATGTGTGTCTTCTTAATCATGAGATATACAGAATAAAGGACACCTGGCTCGATAGCAGTACATGTGAAAAGATGTTGGAGTCCTCGTGGACAACATAAATAGGAGTATAGTGTCTAGATCCAGGGAAGTTATGCTACCCCACTATACTGCCTGGGTTAGACCACACCTGGAATCACACTGTATCAAATTCTGGGTACCAACATTGAAGTGGAGATCAAGGGTCTGGAAAACAAGTCCTATGAGAAGCAGCTTAAAGAGCTGGGCATGTTTAGCCTTCAGAAGAGAAGGCTGAGAGGATACATGGTGCCCATGTATAAATATGTGAGGGGAAGTCATGGGGAGGAGGGAGCAAGCTTGTTTTCTGCTGCCCTGGAGACTAGGATGCAGAACAATGACTTCAAATTAAAGGAAATGATATTCCACCTAAACATGAGGAAGAAATTCCTGAGTGTGAGAGCAGTTCAGCAGTGGAACTTTCTGTCCTAGAGTGTGGTGGAGGCTCCTTCTTTGGAGGCTTTTAAGCAGAGACTGGATGGCCATCTATCGGGAGTGCTTTGAATGCACTTTTCCTGCTTCTTGGCAAGGGGTTGGACTGGATGGCCCATGAGGTCTCTTCCAACTCTATGATTCTATGATTCTATGAATTAAAACCTACTTTGCTCCACTTCAGTCATAATTGGGTAATACTCTGGAGTTTGCTTATAACTCTGAGGTACCCTGGGGCTCAGGGGATGGCTCATGTCATTGTACCTCTCCTCACTGGCCACAGAAATTCATCTGAGTATCTGACTGGCAGCCGTTGTATCTGTGATGTCTGAACGGGACACCCACATAACCAAGGCCAAAAAAAAGGAGCTCAATCCCCTCCTTCTTGCTGGTCATGTGGACACTCCATTGTGACACCAGCTGATGTGACCTCATAATCCTAGCACTCAGAGTGATTTCTCAGGACAGCTAGGAGTGTCAGCAGAGCAAAAGAGCTGAGAGCCCAGTCAAATCAATGTGGCCCTGGTCTGTCTGGACAATAGCCCCTGATTCAGCACATTTATTTTGGATCTGAGCTTGCTCCAGATTAAATTTGCACTGGGTAAATGTGCATGGTGTAGTTGAGACCCAAGACTGATATTATCATACCTTAAGATAATTGACCAGTCAGTTTCCAGCTACAATTCAAAGTGCTAGTCATGACATATAACACCCTATAGTGCTTGGATCCAGACTATATTATGGACCATATCTCTTTATATAAGCAGGCTTAAATTATGAGATCTGTGGGGACAGGCCTTCTTTCAGTCGCATAATATTTAGTTACACATTCATTGAGGACCTGAAACATTGGGATCTTATCACACTGTCCAATTAGAGTGTTATGATTCCGCTTTGACTTCTATGGTTATATTCTGTGCAGTGATGGGCTTTATAGTTTGATCAGTCACTGAGGCTCACTTTTATTTCTTTCTTCCTAGTTCAGGACTCTTCTACATTATACTGGTGATGTGTCTTGATCTTTATTATTTATTTATTTATTTATTTATTTATTTACTACATTTATATGTCACTCTTCTCAACCCCGAAGGGGACTCAGCAGCTTACAGCAAACAACATTACTGCCAGAGTGGCTTACAATGTATATATAACAATATTTCCGGAGCGGCTTACAGCAAACTGAAAAAACAACAAATAACATTACTGTCATAGAACAACATCAGCACTATACATCATATTGCACTACAACATATCACAATATTGATTAGCAATATTGCATGTAATACAAATATTCAAATTATGATATGATATAATTATGATATCACATTATCATTGGCAGTATTATACTGTGTTACATTACATCAACATCAATACCAAATGCATATACAACACATTATACCATAATCATATTATTATTAAATAACAATATATTAATATATTAACACATCATTAATATTAACATATTAATATATCAATAAATATTCATATATTATTACTATTAATATCATAATTATTATGTTATAGTATACCGTATTTTTCGCACCATAAGACGCACCTGCTGATAAGACTTACCTAGATTTTAGAGGAGGAAAATAGAAAAAATATTTTCGCTCCCCTCTAAAATCTAGGTAAGTCTTATCAGCAGGTGCTCTTATCAGAGCCCTTTCTTCCCTCGAGGAAAGGGGGGGGGGGAGAAGGAGCAAGAGGAGGAATGAAGGAGCATCGCGCCAGAGCCCTCTGGGGTGATGCTCCTTCCTCCTCTCTGCTTGCTTCTCCCCCACCCTTTCCTCCAGGGAAGAAAGGGCAGGGGAAGGAAGCCCCAAGAGGAGGAATGCAGGAGCATCGCGCCAGAGCCCTCTGGGGCGATGCTCCTTCATTCCTTCTCTTGCTGCCTCTTTCCCCCACCCTTTCCTCCAGGGAAGAAAGGGCAGGGGAAGGAAAAGCAGCAAGAGGGGGAGCGAACCAGCGTCCCTCTGCCGCCGCAACGGACCAGAGAAGAGGAGAGGCAGCGACAGGGTGAGTATATCGCCGTCCCCCCTCTGCTCCAGTGCCTCCCCCCCTGCCTGCATCTTCGCTCCATAAGACGCAGCTGATTTTTCTCCCACTCCTCTTATGGTGCGAAAAATACGGTATATATAGACATTATAATATATTGAAATTATAATATAATATAACATTATATTATATTATTTATTATATTATTATTATAAAATCATTATAAAATAATCAAAAAACCAACTGAAATAAAATGAAATGAAATTCAAGAAGACAAGGTGCGAACCAAGATGGAGACTGACATCCTCAAGCGAGGAAGGATCCCAAGATGGTGATGGGTCATACTCCGGAGCTTCCCAGGGTGGGAACCAGCAGCACACACATACCCACACATACACCAAAAGAAAACCCAGTAAAATACAGAAAATTAAAATAGAAAATAAAATTAAATATATAAAAAGCCTAAGAGACGGTATGACAACAGCCCCGATGGAGGGCACCGAAAAGGAGTGTTGACTGTCAGGCGATGGAGTGGCCAAATCTGTCTCCCAGGTCAGCGGACGAATCCATGTAGACATTGGCAGTAACAACAGCAGATGACAACGGCTTCCCACCGCCCCAGAGCAGCGGGTGGCAATGGCAATCAGGCGTCACGATGATGTTCCACAACAGCAATAGCAACCAGCAATGGGCGATGGAATGGCCCAAAGGCCCCAGAGAATGACAAAGCGGACCCAGCGGCCGCCACCGCAGCAGAGCAGAGCAGCAGACGATTGGATGCTGCAGGCCTCCGCCCGCTTCCACCCCCAGCCAACAGCCGTTCCTTCAGGGTGCCCCCTTGATCGCCCTCCGGGTTGCCAGGGCGATCAGCTATTCCCACTATCTGAAACTGAGGATATAAATATGAGAAGTGAGCTTTCTCCCTACCAATTTCCTTTATGTTTGCCAAAGAAAGCTCATCAGATTGCTAAAGCAAATTATTAAGGGGACATTGAACCCAATCTTCAAAAGATATGTTTACATGTTTATGTGACACAAGAAGCCATATATGCTTTTCAGCCTAGCTGTAACCAACTAACTGAGGAAACCCATCTATTCTTGAGTAGGAAGTTCATTAACTGTTACTGCTCCTCTCAATGTTTTATTTATTTATTTACAACATTTCTACCCCACCCTTCTCAACCCCTCCTCTCCCGGGGGGGACGGAACTCAGAGTAGCTTACACTGCCAACAATTCGATGCCACAACAAATATGACAATAACAGCAATATAAAACAATAAATCAAACAATAGATTAAAAACAATTAAAACATTATTATCATAATCATATAGCCAATGTTTTCCTGCCAAAATCCTTAGGCTCCGAGGATATTTATCAACTATAGCCTATCCATTTTTGAGGAAAGCCTTTTAGACAGATTTCATCCATTGTCTGGATATCATATGTTAGTGTAAACTGTGTGTTTGGGGAAATGGTTGCTTGAAGGACCGGGTGTACTGTTTACTATTCTTGTCAAGTAAGGCTTTTCCAGAGAACATTTGCTGTCTTATTATGTCTAACAATGCAGTGGGTGCCAGTAGAGAATGTAGTGTCCCCCTTAATATCTGTCAAGCAGGAACATTATCCAGTTGCATTGAACGCAACTGAAAGAAAGCAAATTAGAATAACAATCTTGAAAGATGGTAGTAGATTATAAAAAAGACTTGGTGATCTGAAAGGGATAATTTCAAAAGGAACTGTTGGGAGTTTTAAGCATGAATGTTTTAAGAAATTTTATCATATTCATTGTATTTTGTCGTTCCTCAATGGCCTATGGAGACAAGCAATAAACTATTAATGCACCCAAATCTGCATAGACTCTCAAACAAAAGATATTTCCCCTGAAAATGAACAATCCTTCATGGGGTGATTACATATATTTGGAAATTCTGCCAACTGCTATATGCACTGATTCTGCATTGACACATCCCACCATTCATGATTTCAAAAATATTCTCTTCCCTTCCCTCCAAATTCCAAAAAAACCCAAACCCAACCCCAATCCCTGATTTTGAAGTTTTATATGAGGAATATCATTTCACTAGACCAATTATAAGAAGATTTGAGTATACATGGAATTTGGTATCCACATGAAGCTATGGCCCACTAAGCATGTCAATGGTTCCCAACCTTTGGTCCTCCAGGTGTTTTGTACTTCAACTCTCAGAAATCCCAGCCAGCTTACCAGCTGTTAAAAATCATACCAGCTGTTCAGAACTTCTGAGGGATCAAAGGTTGGAACCCACTGATATATGTGAACACTCTGTTTAATTGGGATTGTTGAGTATTAGGAACAGGGAGAGAGGACTAGTAGTGAATATTGATCCTGACCTGATATATCTAGTTCTTCGGTGTGGTAGTTTTATCTCCTATTACAGGGCTGTCCAACTTCTACTGGCCCAAGAGCCGGAATTCCAGTCACTGATCACCTGGGGGCCAAGCCCCTGGCTCCGCCCCCTCCCGCCCCTCCCCTCCCTGGCTCCGCCCCTCCCCCCCTCCCCGCCCCCTCCCCGCCCCCAGCTCTGCCCCCACCCGATTATAAGTAGTATAATATCTTATGTGAGTTTAATAATAATAATAATAATAACAATAATGGGTGGCTGTGAGTTTCCTGGGCTGCCGGCCATGTCCCAGAAGCATTATTCTCTCCTGGTGTTTCTAGGGCAGCATGGGTATATCTGTAAAATGTTCAGCCAGGCTTTGAAGCTGCAAAGCCATCCAGTGTTGATCAAGGTCTCCAAGGGCAACCTTCAAACCCAACTCAAGCAGACAAGAATTCCTTCTTTCTTTCTTTCTCCCACCCACAGTGGGGATATAAACCCCACTGGCCAAACCCCAACAGACCTCTGAGGATGCCTTTTTAGCCATAGATGTGGGTGAAATGTCAGGAGAGAATGCTTCTTGAACAGGGCCAGGCAGCCATACGGAAAACTCACAGCAACCCATTATTATTATTAATATTATTTTTCCAAGCCTGGCCTTAATATGGCCAAATATGAACACAGATGTAAATAAAGAGCAACACTAAAAACACAGGGGAATTCTTGACAAAAAAACTACCAGGAGCAGCTAACCTCCACCCCCGCCCCCCAACAAAAGGTTCTCCAAGGCAGGAAGCAGCTAGGCTTTGTAACTGAAAGGCCATTCAACGCCCATTGAGGTGACCAATTGCAACATTCTCACTCACCTCAAGCAGACAAGTTCCTTTTCCCACCCTGGACATTCCACAGATATGCAAACCCCACTTGCCTAGTTTCCAATAGACCTCACAACCTCTGAGGCTGCTTGCCATTGATGTGGGCGAAACATCAGGAGAGAATGCTTCTTGGACATAATAATAACATAATCTTATATGCATACATCTCAGACACACATCAGGGAGGAAGGATATAAATATAAAAGCATTATTGTATTTATTAAGTACCATTATCAATATGCTTATCAGCATTTATCTCTGGACTTGCCATAACTTCATCCTATCTAATAAAGTTGAACTGAACCCAGTATGAGGACTCCAGGGTGGACTGCAATCTCTGGAGGGGAATCCCCGGATTGGACTCCTCCCAGAACATTCAGGAGAAGCAATCAAATAGAGCTGGAGCTTCTGCATTGTAGGACGAGCCAGAGCTGCTCTGGCTAGGATTCCAGTGCAGGTTTTGTTTCTCTCTATCTCTGTCCCTTCCAACCTGGGCTGGAAGGTTGGAAGGGAGGCTCCCCAGCCGCTCGGAAGAGCCAAGGAGGAGGACTGTGTGTCCTTCTCCTTGCAGCAGAGAGAGAAAGAGAGTCCCAGCGGCAGGCTTTTCTGCGGCCTTGTTCTCGTCCCTCGTCCATGCATGGGAGGAAGCAGAAAAGCTGCGTGTGGGGCGGGGGGGGGGCGAGGGAAAGGTGTGCACCTCTCCCCTTCCTCTCTCGCCCCCCGCGCACCTTCCTCAGCGGAAAATGGAAACCACGCTGCTCTTCCTCTCTGTTGGGAAAGAGGAAGAAAACTGAGGGAAGTATTTTCTTTGCAGTGGTTTCCTTTTCCTCTTCGGCTCTTCGCTGCCTCTTTTCCTCCCTCTCTCTGTGTGTGCCTCTGCCCTCCTCCTGTGGTGCTGCCTCCCTCCTCCTGGCAGCACGTGGAGTCGGCTCAGCTGGGCAAAGGTAGAGAGAGACGCACACAGAGAGGGAGAAAGAGACGCCTCCTCCTTGGCTCTTCCGAGCGGCTGGGGCGCCTCCTCCTCCCTAGCAGCCCCAGTTCAGAAGGAAGTTGCAGCGGCCACCCAGGAGAAGGAAGGTAAGCTCCTGGGCGGCCGCTGAAACAGCCGGGGACATGGCGGAGGGCGCCGAGCTGCTCCTGCCCTGCCAGGCATGCCCGTGAGCAGCCCCCCCCCCTCATTTTCCCAAATTTTTTTTTTTGAAAAAATGTTTCTTCAAAAAAATTTCTTCCAGGAGGATAGGGGGGCCGCGTCCAAGGGGCTGGCGGGCCGTGTATGGCCCGTGGAACGCCCGTTGAACAGGCCTGTCCTGTTATAAACTACAAAGGAAAACCTATGGCCTAAACAGGAGAGCACCATACACCATGATATTGGGATACACTTTCTTTCCCCTCATGCATTTGGATCAGCTATTGCCAACTTTTTTTCTGTTTTTCAGGACTTTTGCCATCCTGGAATGTGAAATAGCTTCACAGCTACTTGAGTTTATATTATTCCCTCCTTACACTCCTTCTCCTGTGTTCTCCTTAATTACTTCAGAGCATCAGGGATTGCTGTTTTTTGTGACAAAATGTGCAATGCCTTGGAGCTATTGTCTACTTCATGTCACATTTTCTACTAGAAAATTCTTTTAACACATATCTGCGTTAAAGTCAAGGGGCAAGTCAGACTGCCTAGTAACCTTTTCTAGTCTTTATGTCTGTACCTTGTCCTCAATCTGTAAATCATTAGGTGTCTTGTTCAGCTTTTTACTTCAGTCATCTGGAGATACTTCTGCTGGGACCCAACTGATGTTCATTCTATATGTCTTTATCATATAATGATTTTTATGGTGTAGGCTGATACAATAAAACTGTGAACCAATGAGCTTTATCCTTTTAACAACAGAAAAGGGGCTTTTTTATCAATTCATAACATAATGCAAAAGACAGGCTAGAAGTAGGGTTGCAAGACATAACCACATAACACATGGTCATTTTTCAGAGTGTGGTGTAATTTGGTTATTCATTCCAGAGACTTTAGCCAAGTCTATCCTTGCAGAGAGTCAGGAAATATCACATTGTCACTTTCAGTTATTTTATTTTACTTTCTACATATTGAGAAATTGCATAATGAGCACAACTAAAGAAAGTATTCTTTTGTGAGGTGATAAATTTGAGTAATGATGACCAAACTTTATCTAATTATCTACTAATAAAGGAGAAAGAGCCCCAAAGAAAATAGTTTGAAAATATTCATTCTCTATTCAGAAAGAAAAATATATCAGCAAATATTAGAATGATTGCCAAAAAGTACATGTGCTGTTACATAGATGATACTTACACTTGATGTGATACTGCAAATTTAACAGCTAGGAGCAATTTCTGTGCAACTGCAGCAGATGTTATGGTTTGTGCCAATAATTTGGATTATTTATTGAGAAAGGAATGCAAACCGGAAATATTAATAAACAATAGCATTGAATTGCTTTAAATATAATTTTATTCACTTTTTCAAATACATTACTGAAATGCAGAAGTTTATCAGATCCTGTGCTGTACACCAAGCTTTAAATAATAAAGGGTTTAATGCTTCAGCCCTGGCATCAGCTAAGTATTACCAATTTGTTCATCATGAAACTGTAAAAAAGAACAAAATCTCTATAATGAATAGCACTGTTCAACTTTAGTGATGCTCAAGAAAATTTAGTAAAGCCATCAGGCGTCCGCTGGGGAATAAATCAGAAGAGGCTCAAGAGTGGACATTATTTATTAAAATATTTGAATCTTGCACTGACTCACAACACCTCAGGGTCATATGAAGAGAATATAGATGAAGAAGAATGAAGAAGAATGAAGAATAATTTAGGTACTATAAGAAAATATCAGTGCAATGGAGCTCAAAGAGGAAATTACCTCATACCTTGAGAATTACAGCAAAGAAAGCACTTTCTCTTTTATTCACACAATGCATTGGTCCCAAGGTCCTTTTAACAGACCCCAGTCCTACGTAGAGGCATTCCTTCACATACTGAGCTCCCAATATAACTAGACATGTCATCATGAATACACTGAATATATACTAAAGGTGCAACCCATATAAAGCAATGGTTTATGGGTAATATTTTGTGTACTAGGCATGGGCAATACATGGTTCTAAATGGTTCTAATGTACTACAAAACTACAAAACAAAAATACTACAAAACAAAAATACGGCGATGCTCTCTCAGAGCCCTTTCTAATAACTAATGGAGTGAAGCAAAGTTGGTTCTTGCACCAACCCTATTTACAATCTTCTTCTGCATGATGCTCCAAAGGGCTATGGCCGATCTCGAAGAAGAAGACGGCATATACTGTATATTTCTTCTTCGAGGGCTCTGTGAATGCACACTTATGAAGTTTGCGCGCCAGCGCGGGCTTCCAACGAAAACTTTCCCAGTTTGCAAAGTTTTGGCGGTAGCTCCGCCCAGCCGGCCCGGAGGGCATAAAAGGCGCCTCCATGCGCGCCCACCCCATTCCTTTGTTTTCCGCCACTTGGGCAACATCGGAAGTCGGCTGGTTGTGTGAGCATAGTATGTCCACAACCAGTTTCAAAAACTGTTTATCCTGCGGTGGCAAGATCCCGGACTGCGACGGTCACTCGAAGTGCCTTCGGTGTCTCGGAGAGAGACACGTCGTTCCTGTCTGCCGGCACTGCCAGGCCTTCTCGTCGCAGACCAGAAGAGCGAGAGCCCGGAGGCTTCAGGCCTACCTGACGGAACGTGCTCTCGACCCTCCAAAGATGGCGACGGCTGTCCCATCTACCTCCTTGGGGACCGGGCGGCTGCCTCTGCCCCGCCGTGTCGACCGCTCACCCGGCTGGGAAGAAACGTCCACGGAAGGAGAAGGGCACGAAGTCGGTTTCATCAAAGACTTCGGCGCCAAAGAGGCCCTGCACCGTGACGACCGAGACGGTTCAGCTGCCTCCCCCCCACCGTTCGTCGGCGAGCTCAATGGCGTCGGGACTCTCCCAGAGGTCGGCCATTTCGAGAACTCCCTCAAACAGAGCTATGGAAATAGCGTTCCTGAGGTCAAGTGAAGAAGCCCGTAGAGCCCAGACCAGAGGCCTGGTTCCTGTGACTCCGGTCAAGTCTCTGGTGGCCGCAGCCTCGAGACCCTCGTCTCCGAAGAGACACAGGACTCTGACTTCATCTTCATCGGCGTCATGTCCTGATTCCCCGCCTGCCCCTGTTCTCGCTGTGGAGACAGGGGTAGAGCAGCAGACCATCTCACCGGGAGACTCAGTACAGACAGTCGTCAGAGTTCCCCCGGCTCAACCCTCGGTTCGTCAACTTTTCGTGACGTCTCCCGAGAAGGGCAGGCAAACAACACGGCTCGCCATGGCCCCAGCTTCAAAAAAGCCTCCTCCTGCATCGACGGTGGTGACCGCAGTCCCATCCACGTCGAGAGCAACACCGGCGGCGTCACTTCCGGCGGGACTGGAAGTTGTTAGACCACTGTCGGAAGAGGAGTTGGAGGAAGGCGAAGCCCCGCGATCGGTGATGTCGGGGTCCATCTTGTCGGTCGCCATGGACCGGACACCCTCGCACAGAGACTGTGAGCTGGAACCATCCTCGTCACCAACAGACTCCGTAAGAGCCTTCGGTGAACAAGTTGGTCGGATGGCAAGGTCTTTAGGCATACAAACTTATGTGCCAAAAAGATCCAGCGCCTGCCCCGTCTTCAGCAGGGTGCAGGTCGAGGACTCTGCCCCGCCACATCTTCCCATGCTGGAACCCTTGGAAGAAGTGGTGAAGGCATCATGGAAGACCCCGTCATCCATTCCACCCACGTCAGGGCGTATCGAGGCGTGGTACAAGATCGACGAGAGGGAGGAGTGGCTTCACGATCATCCGACACCCAACTCGATGATCGTCACCTCCTCCCAGTCTTCCGGCAGAGAGTCCACAGCCCCCTCTGACCAGGAGGGAAAGAGATTTGACGCGGTCGGGAGAAAGATTTACAGGGCTGGACTTCTCCTAACGAAGACGGCCAACTATGGGGCGTGCATGGGAGCCTACCACCAGATCCTCTGGGAAAGGGCCCAACCCTTTTTCCAGGATCTCTCCCAAGAACAGCAGGCTGCACTGACCTCCATCTCCCAAGAGGCTCAGGCGCTAGCACACCATCAGATCCTGATGTCCCGCCACACCGGGGATACCTCGGGAAAGCTGCTGGCCCACGGTGTCGCCATCAGGAGACACGCGTGGCTGAAGTCGTCGGGGTTGTCCTCCAATTCCCGAAAGGTCATCGAGGATCTACCGTTCGATGCCCAGGGACTCTTCTATGCGGGCACGGACGACAAGCTGAAGGCCAACCATGACTTCAAGGTCTTGACGGCCAAGTTGGATCGACCACCGGCGCAACCCAGGGCCCAGTACTACCAGCGGGCAAAGTACCAGCCCAGGTCACAATACCGCCAGTCCCCACGACCATACTCGCCCCCACAGCAGCAACAACAGCAGCAGCCAAGACAGCAGCAGCGGCAACAAAACAACCACCCTCGCCACGGTAACAAGTCGAGGCCACGTCAGAATACGGGGAACGGACAATCGAAACGCCGTGTTTGACGGGGCGAAGGACGACACCGCCTCCTCGCTAGGTACCGCTGCCACCATCATGCCTCCTCCCACCCTTCGACCTCCACCATCTCATCCGCCGTTCGGAGACCGCCTGACCCGCTTCATCGGTGCGTGGCGACGCATCACCTCAGATGCATGGGTTCTCCGGATTGTCGAAGACGGCTATGCCTTGGAATTCGACGAGCTCCCACCAACGGGGTTCATCGTTGAGACGGAGCCGTCCGAGGTGATCTTGAGGGAGGTCGACAGCTTGCTTCAAAAGGGAGCAATCTCACCATTCCCACAAAACAAGGAGGGAGAGGCATTCTTCTCACAATACTTCACCGTGCCGAAGCCAGACGGTAACCTGCGACCCATCCTGGACCTCAGAGACTTAAACGCGTACGTTTTGCCAAGGAAATTCAGGATGGTGTCAGTGTCGTCCATTCTTACACTTCTACACGCAGGCGACTACTTCGCCTCGATCGACCTCCGGGACGCATACTTCCACGTCTCGATCAGGCGTGCCCATCGGCGCTTCCTGAGCTTCAAGGTGGCCGGAAGAGCGTACCATTTCAACGTCCTTCCCTTCGGCCTCGGGACGGCTCCGCGAACATTCTCCAAGTGCATGTCGGTCGTGGCTGCGCACTTGAGAAGGGAGAAAATCCGGATTTTTCCCTACCTGGACGACTGGCTGCTGGTGGCCCAGTCCCCAGAACTGCTGCAACAACAGATCACAACAACACTTCTACTACTCTCGTCGTTAGGCCTACGCCTCAACGAGGAGAAGTCGCAGCTTGTCCCATCTACGTCCATCAAGTTTATCGGGACAATGTTCGACTCCGTCGATCAGCTCGAGGTCAGATTCCAGGCGCTTCGATACGAGATAAGCAACTGCACCCGGCCTTCCATCACGGCGAAGCAGGTGCAGGTCACACTGGGACATATGGCATCCACGGTGGCCGTCACTCCGCTGGCGAGACTGCGCTTCAGGCCTCTACAATGTTGGTTCCTGGACCACTTCGACCCAGTCAGGGAGCACCACTCAAAGCGGCTCTCCCTCCCAGAAAATGTCAAGGACTCCCTCCGGTGGTGGACTTCCAGCACCAACGTGTGCGTAGGGGTACCATTCCACATGGGGACCCCGTCCATCACGATAACGACAGATGCGTCGCTACTCGCCTGGGGAGGCCACACGGAGCGCCTGTCACTCAACGGCCAGTGGTCCGCGGTGGAGAGACTCCACCACACAAATTACCTCGAGCTCCTAGCCATTGTCAAGACTCTTCGGGCATTCGCCCCTCTGACCCGGAAAAAGTAGTACTGGTCAGGACAGACAACATAGTGGCCATGTACTACGTCAACAAACAGGGCGGAACGGGCTCCAGAAAGCTCCTCACCCTGGCCCAGAGCCTGTGGGAGTGGTGTGTGCTTCACCAAGTGGTCCCCAAGGCCATCCATCTTCCGGGAGTCGAGAACATGGAAGCAGACTCGCTCAGCAGAACCAGCTGGTCGTCCCACGAATGGATGCTGCATCCAGAGGAACTCCACCGTATCTTTCAGAAGTGGGGATTCCCAGGCGCAGATCTCTTCGCATCTCCAGGAAACAACCAACTGCCAGTGTTCGGTGCCAGGCTTGCCCCGGATGCTCAGGGGGATGCCTCGGGGACGCACTCCTGCTCGATTGGACGACGGGATTCTTCTACCTCTTCCCGCCGTTCCCTCTTCTTCTCCGCATCGTCGAAGATCCAGCTCTCGGGGACCAACTGCATCCTCATCGCTCCCTACTGGCCGAGACAGGTCTGGTTCCCAACCTTACTACACCTGGCCGAGGAGAACTACATTCACCTACCTCGCCGACCAGATCGGCTGACTTGGGAGAGGGGGTTACTGCTGCACCCAGAACTCCCATCCCTGCACTTGACAGCGTGGAGAATTTCCCAGCACCGGATGTCTCACCGGCCGTAGCAGCAATACTGGCGGCGGCGCATAAGCCGGCAACGTCGAAGGCCTACTCGGCTTGCCTCGCCCGCTTCTCCAAGTTCCAGGCCGCCCGGTCCAGCGACGTCTTCCCGCTCTCAGTCCCGGCGGTCCTTGATTTCCTGGCCGGGCTGGTCGACAGAGGACTGTCCATGTCCTCGGTAAAGACCCACCTGGCGGCGCTCACCTGGCAGAGTCAGCAAAGGGGTGGCCCTTCGCTGTTCCAGTACCCGATGGTCAAGAGATTCCTGAGAGGTGTAAACAACACCTACCCTCCTGTGCATCCACCGACGCCTGGATGGAACCTCGACCTGGTGCTGTCCTGCCTTGCGGCCCCACCATTCGAGCCACTGTCGTCCATCGACCGACGCCTCCTTTCTTGGAAGGTGGCGTTTCTGGTCGCCATTGCTTCAGCGCCTCGGCCGTCCGAGCTGGCAGCGCTGCGTGTGGACGAACCCTACCTCCTGTTCCTAGCGGACAGGGCCATCTTGCGAACGGACATCACCTTCCTCCCTAAGGTGGTGTCCCCATTCCATGTCAACACGGACATTGTGCTTCCAGACCTTGGTTCCTCTCTGTCTACGGAGGACGAGGCAACCCGCAGAGCTCTTGATGTTAAGAGAGCCCTGTGGGTCTACAAGAGCAGGTCTGCAGACTACCGACGGTCGACTAGACTCTTCACAGCACGCCACCGACAAGCTGGGCTTGCCGGTGTCGTCCCAGAGGCTGTCCAATTGGGTGGCTTCCCTGGTTGAGCTGTGCTATCAAAGCCCGGCAACCTTGTCCCCTAGAGTTAAAGGCCGCTCGACTAGAGCAGTGGCCATGTCGACTGCCTTCCTCCAGGGGATCCCTCTGGATTCGATATGTAGGGCAGCCATCTGGGCCAACCCCTCCACTTTCACCTCCCATTACCGGGTAGACACCCTCTTTGGAAGGGAGGCGGCCTTTGGTCGAGCAATCCTCACTCCCAGGGGCCTTCAGGGGTAGTTCTAGCATGATAGACCCTGTTTTTCCCCTCTATGTAAGTGTCTAGATCGACAGTTCCTGAGTCGATCAGACCTCGCTGTTTGTTATAGAGGTTAAGTGTTTACCGTGCCCCGGCTCCTGGGGTCACAGTTCTACCTGTTAAAGCACGCTTTACCTAAGGGTTATTGTGGTTATAGGTTTGCACCTTGTTTCGTGCACTTAATACTGTGAGGCCTGCGTGCCTGACATGAATGGTGCTTGTTGCACTTAATACTGTGAGGCCTGCATGCCTGACATGAATGGTGCTTGTTGCACTGTTTACAAGTTGGGAGCATGTCTTCCACTCTTATTTATTACAATGTTGATAATGTTATTTATACATATCGCTGGTTGCAATAAACCTCTTCGGTTTTTCAAAATTGGCTGGTTTGTTCCCACCTCCTTTACCTTAGCTCGGTAAGTCTTCATAAGTGTGCATTCACAGAGCCCTCGAAGAAGAATGGTAGGTTACATACCTGTGACCATCTTTCTTCGAGTGGAGCTCTGTGAATCCACACGAACCCGCCCGGCCGTCCCCTCTATCTCAAACCACCCTTTCCTAGTTGCTTTGGTGGTGTAGGAATGGGGTGGGCGCGCATGGAGGCGCCTTTTATGCCCTCCGGGCCGGCTGGGCGAAGCTACTGCCAAAACTTTTCAAACTGGGAAAATTTCCGTTGGAAGCCTGCGCTGGCGCGCAAACTTCATAAGTGTGGATTCACAGAGCTCCACTCGAAGAAAGATGGTCACAGGTATGTAACCTACCAATACACTATCGTACTGATGGCAGCTTGTTCAACTTAAACCGTCTGAGGGCTCGCACTAAGACTCTAAACTATCTAGTCCATGAGCTGCTTTTTGCAGACTATGCTGCCCTTGTCGCCCATTCAGAAGCAGCCCTGCAGCACCTAACATCCTGCTTTGCAACAGCTGCAGAGTGTTTGGGCTGGAAGTCAGCCTGAACAAAACGGAAGTTCTCTACCAGCCCACACCACAGGAAGAACACCATCATCCCCACTTCAGCATAGGCAAATCTGTGCTTAGGTCCGTTCAGCAGTTCACCTACCTGGGAGGCATCATCTCTTCAGAAACCAAGATTGATAAAGAGATAGATCACAGATTATCAAAGGCATATAGTGCATTTGGAAGGCTTCACAAGAGTCTGGAGTAACAAGCACCTGAGGCAAAGCACAAAAGTCAATGTGTACAGAGCTATTGTACTGTCTATTCTCCTTTATGGGTCTGAAACATGGGTCACCTATCGCCAACACCTACAACCCCTTGAACGCTTTCATCAGCACTGCCTTTGCTCAGTCCTAAATGTACACTGGACTGACTATGTGACGAATGTTGCTGTCCTTGAGCAAGCAGGGAACACCAGCATTGAGGCCATGCTATTGAGAACACCGCTGCACTGGGCAAGGCACATCTCTAGGATGGAGGACCACCGCCTCCCAAAGATACTACTCTATGGTGAACTCACCACGGGTCAGCACAAGAGAGGCACCCCCAAAAAGAGATATAAGAACTCCCTGAAACAACATCTCAGGCTCGGCCAGATTGATCACCAACAATGGTCCACCCTGGCCTCACATCGGGAGGCATGGAGACACACTATCCATAATGCTGCGGCCTCTTTCGAGAAGACACACCAAACGGTTCTTTAAGAGAAACGACAACGCAGAAAGAACTGCAACTTGGAAACAACATCACCCAAGGAGACTTTCCGCTGTGCTTTCTGCAACTGGACTTGCCTATCTCAGATTGGCCTTTTTAGTCATCAACACGCTTGTAAAAAGCGTGGGATGAGTCCTTCCTAAGAATCTTCATTCGCGAAGTAATGCGGGAGGGAGGGAGGGAGGGAGAGGGAGGGAGGGAGAGAGAGACTACAAAACTAGTGGCGCTGGTGCTTTGCTTCTAAAGTGTTGCTAAAGTTCTGGTGGTGAAAATTTCAGAACTCTAACAAAACTTTCAAAATTTCATTATTTCGTTATTGGTGATTTTTATGACAGAACCAATTAGTAACTGTCATTTATAACAAAATTCTATCTTATGGTCTTGGTACCACCTGTAAACAGTCCTGAGTCACCTGTGCGCTGAGAGGAACAGTATATAAATATAGTAAATAAATAAATAAATAAAATGGACTCACTTTGCAAATGCTGTGAGCAGCAAACACAATGTAAAACAGGGCAGAAATAAATAAATAAATAAATAAATAAAAGAATAATAATATTCAGAGTATTATGCAGAGGCATAATACTGTTGCTCAGATAATCCACTGGAATTTGTGTCACAAATACCATCTGCCTGCGACAAAAACCTAGTGGGATCACAAGCCTGAAACAATTTCAGATCATGAACACGTCAAACTACTCTGGGACTTCCAAATTCAGACTGATAGAGTTTTGTAACACAATACTCCTGACTTCATGATTGGGGGGGGACAAAGTATGGATTGTTGATATTGCAATCCCAGGCAACAGCAGAATTGATGAGAAGCAACTGGAAAAGCTTACACGATATGAGGATTTAAAGATCAAACTGCAAAGACTCTGGCACAAGCCAGTCAAGGTGGCCCCAGTGGGTGCAGTGCCTAAATCAGAGCAGACAAAATTACCATCTGTCAGCTGCAAAAGGCCACGCTACTTGGATCTACATGCATTATTAACCAATACATCACACAGTCCTAGACAATTAGAAAGTGTCTGATGTGTGATTGAATATAAAAGCCAACATAGTGATCTTGTTTGCTGTGTACTAATCATGTTGTCTATCAAATGATGATGATGCCAGATTTGCTATAGAAGTACTGTTTCCAGCCACTGACCTGGCTCAAGGGGAAACAAAATGAATTCTAGAGCTTTTAGAAAACTTTAGAGTGACCCCAAAGTTTCTGAGTTGTAGGTGGCTATGCAAGCTGGATCTAATCTTGACACATCAAACAGAGCCATTGCTATATATCATCGATTAGAAACAGTTCTCTGACAGAGCCTTGCTTGTGGTGTCACTTCTATTGATCACATGGATAAACACTCTGTTCTAATCTCACCAGAGGTGGCATTGACACCAAGATTTTTGTCAGGGAGCTGTTTTTTGCCCATGAAACAGTGGTGCTATCATCAGTCCCAACATCTTAATTAAAAAAGGGTTTTGGGTGATCCCTGTGTTGTATCTGGAACAGCTCCTGAGCATAGTACTCCAGAATATTTTGGCAAGTGTAAATGAAGCTTGAGTAATGTTCAAAGGCAGTCATATACATAGCACATGGGTTTAATCTGATTGGGAGGTCACACTATCATGTTTTTAGATATGTGTATGCATATTGTCTTTTTTAAAGTATATTTTTCATTTTATAGCACTTTGCACTTTTCTGTATTTATTCAATGAAATCAGATGTGTTTAATTGGGAGATTACCTGAACTCATACAGCCAGGTTATCCCTGTCCAGAAAAGACCATAGCTTAGAAGGGTTGTGGAAGTTGCCCTGAGGCATTCCCATCCAAGGAGTTTGCCTGAGCCACTATGAAGAAAGATTAATCCATGAGTTCTTCTAAACTATGCAATTCTACTTTCAAAGGAAATCCAATCCCAGCCAGGTCTTTAACAAAAAGGACCTACAATAGCTGGGTATTTATTTACCACTGTCTTAATGGACCATTATTAGATTATGTATTGCTGTTTGATTCTGAGGTGGTTTCATGATGTCTGTTACATAGCGAGTTTTATCCAATTTAGATGTTCTTGTTGTTAACTTATTTTATAGAAAAGCTGAATAGGAATGTGGTACAAATGAACACATTTGTAAATAAAATAAATCGAAGATACTTCTCACATTTCAATACTTAATGCGTGTGTTTAAAAATATTTTTGTAATCTACAGTACACGTTTCTCATGCTTTCACTCGAGTTGGTGTTTAGACATTCCTTCATATTTCTTACAAGCCACCAATTTGCTGTAGGTAAGTATCTTGGAATGAACACAAGATGTCACTGGGGAGTTTACATACAGCTTCCTTATTAAAAGCTGGTCATTAGAATAAATTAAATAAATTTTATTTTATCCAAGTACCAACTTAATAAATGAATACTCTAAACAAGAAGGTGCCTTCCACTTCCAAGCACCACATAGTTCATTTGGCGGAATTATATCTTAAATACTAAATGTTCTGAAAAATGTTTACAATAAAGAGTGCAAGCAAATCAAATAACGAATTAATAATGGAGGGATGAAAGCAACTGACTGACAGGACATATTTTTAGGAATAAATGCTTCATTAATATTTAATGTTTCCACAAATTTATTGGTATGGAACAGAAATGTTATTAGCTGCTTCTGCTTTTATTTCATATACTTTTAATTATTCAATGGAAACTGCCATTTCCTATATACACTATTTTGAGCCACATTACACAAATTGATTATTCCATAATAGTGTCATCTAAGTTAATTGGACAGTTTGGAATAGAATGGAAATGAACGCCATATGTATTGCAGTGGTGAACTATGAATCTAGTACTATCAGAACAGGTCTGAGATAATTTTAAGCCTGATGAAAAAGAAGTTGGCTTCCCATTCCATGTGCAGAAGCTTACCATTCTGGGAGAAAAGCAGGACATAAATACTATGAATCAACCAGACAGACAATTCAATGGCATCCTCCATCACATAGAAAGTATATGTCTAACTTTATATGTCTAGACATGATATGGGTGTCTAGAAATTTAATTATAAATAGTAAAAATGCCAAAATCCACCCCAGACTAATTTCTGATCATGCCACCATAGAATTAATGCTAAAATCTGGCCTCAAAGAATTTAATTGGAGATTGAATGATGAACTACTAAGAAATGAAGAGCAAATACTAAAAAATAAAAAAATACTAAAAGAATACTTTGATCTTAATGATCAACCGGATATTGAAATTACAAACCTATGGGATGCAAGTAAGGCTGTGATGTGGGGGTACTTTATTGCTCAATATAAGTATCTGGGGGGGGGGTGAATAAAGATTTGATGCTGCTACAAAAAGATCTGGAGAAGACAGAGAATGAGTTAAAAAGAAACCCCACGAATAAAAATCTAGATAGTAGAACTCAATTAATAAAAAAACAGATAAATCTTATAACACTGGAACAAACTGAGATAAAGATGAAATACTTGAAACAAAAAGACTTTGAAAACGCCAATAAGCCTGGCAAATGGCTTGCTTATCAATTTAAGAAACAAAAACAAACAAATCTTGTTAATAAAATAAAAAAGGGGATAAGGAGATCACAAATGACAAAGAAATTAGAAAAGAATTTAGAAAGTTCTACCAGGATCTTTATAAGACAAGAAATATAAACAAAGAAAATATTCAAAGATATGTGAGCAGTCAAATCTGAGAAAAAATATCAGATAAAGATAGAGAACTCCTAAATGGTCTAATAACAGAAAAAGAAATCGATAAAGCAATTGGGCAACTAAAACCAGGGAAGGGCCAGACGGCCTAACAGAGCTTTATTATAAAAAAATGAAAGAAGAGATCACCCCATATTTAATTAAAGTTATGAACAATATACTAATAACTGGAAATATCCCGGATAGCTGGAAAATGGCCAATATAATAATCTTTCCAAAACAGGGAAAGGATCAAGAACTCATTGAAAATTACAGGCCCATTTCCCTCTTGAATCTTGATTATAAAATATTTTCCAATATTCTGGCAAACAGATTTAAAGTTTTTTTAAACAAATGGATCTGCAAAAATCAGACAGGTTTCCTTCCAAGAAGGCAAATGAAAAAAAACACATCAGAAACATAGTAAATGTTATCGAATACATGGATAAAAATATAGGGAGAAAGGTGGCATTGGCGTTTATTGATGCAGAAAAAGACTTTGACCAGATTAGCTGGGACACAATTGAAATCATGTTGAGAGAACTCGACATAGGGTTTCAGTTCACGACAGCTGTAATGAGCATATATAAAGAACAAAAGGCTTCCATTATCGTCAACGGACAAAAATCAGAAAGCATAGAGAACCAAAGAGGAACTACACAGGGTTGCCGCCTATCGCCCCTAATTTCATTCTAGAAATCCTACTAAAAAACATAATAACAGACAATAACATCAAATGTTTGAAGGTAGGGAAAGAATCATACAAAGTTCTCGCCTTCGTGGATGATTTAGTTTGTATCATAGAAGATCCCGTGGAAAATTTGAATTTGTGGCTGCAGAAACTAGAAGAATTTGGGGAAATATCGGGCTTTAAACTAAACAGGAAAAATCAAAAATACTCATAAAAAATATAAAGGAAAAAGAAAAAAAGAAATTGAAAAGATTTCTGGGATGGAAGTGGTTAAAAAAATAAAGTATCTAGGCATCTACTTAACATCAAATAACTGCCAATTAATTAAAAACAACTTTGAAAAGATATGGAAAGAGATTAAAAGTGACCTCAGTAAATGGAAAAATCTAAATCTATCCTTACTGGGCAGGATCTCCATAATAAAGATGAAGACCTTCCCCAAAATAAACTTATTTCAGATGCTCCCGATATTAAAAAAAAGACATGATCTTTAAAAAATGGCAAGCTGAACTGGCCAAATTCATCTGGCACGGACGTAAGGCAAGGATAAAAAATATATATTTGCAAGAAAAGACATGTAATGGAGGCCTAGGATTACCCAATTTAATCAAATACTTTGAGGCTAATTGCCTAGACAGTATAAAGGAATGGATAGAACTGGAAAATAAAGATCTTTTAAATCTAGAGGGTGCAGGAAAGAAATTTGGATGGCACAGCTATCTAATGTACAACAAAATCAACCAAGATAAAAAAATTTAACAATCATGTTATAAGAACAACCCTATTAAAAATCTGGAACAAAACAAAAAAATATTCTATTCCAAAATACCGCTGTGGGTATCTCCCATCGAGGCCTTCCAGATAAAAAGAACGGACAATGAACTCTGGCCAAAGTACAAGGATTTATTTAAAAAAGAAGGTGCAAATATAACACTAAAAAACCAAGAAGAATTAAAACCTATTAATTTAAACTGGTTCCAGTACAACCGGCTGGACAAAAGAAGCAAAATTGATGGGAAGTAAGCTGGGAGTGGGAAAAAACCAGAGGAGAAAAAAATCTGGTTATACTCAGAAAAGAAAACTGTGAGTGCACTATATAACTTCCTAATAGATTGTGAAAAAAACAGTACAAGAATATATGAAAAAATGGGAAACTAATTTTGGACATACAATTCCCTGGGAAGAATGGGATAGAATTTGGAAAATTAAACAAAAATACACATACTGTATGCCTACAGTATAAAGGAAAATACCTATAAAACAATCTATAGATGGTATTTAACCCCCAGCCAATTGGAAAAAATAAATAAGAGTAGTAACAACAGATGCTGGAAATGTAACTTAGAAAAGGGGACTTATTATCATCAATTCCGGACCTGCAAAGTGGTAGGTAAATTTTGGAATATGATTCATAAAAATGTCTCTGAAATATTGAACTTGACGGGTGGGGGGGGGGGGACACCGGAAACTTACCTGCTAAATATTACAGGACAAAATATGAACAAGGACTCCGAAAAATTATTGGTTTACCTGACGTCAGCGGCATGCATTACGTTAGCGAGACATTGGAGGACATCAAAAGTCCCGGAAGAAAAAAGGAGTGGCTAAACAAAGTGCTGGAAATTGCGGAGATGGATAAGCTCACGCACTTATTACGGGACAGCTCTCCAAATAGATTCCACCAAACCTGGCAACCCCTCATAAAATTCATTTTAAAAAAAGAACATTGATTTGAAAGGTTTAAATCTATAAAAACCCCACCCACAGGGACAAAGACATTTAAATTTCCAAATACGGACTTATTTGTTTCATGAGATGTAAAGTTAACGTTTCATGTTTTATCTCTTGTGTAACTCTACTTTTTATCTCCCCAATGTTTACCCACACCCCTTTTCCCCCCATCCCCCAACTGTTTGTTCTTCTTTTGTTATTAATGCAACTTTGTGAATAAAGTCTTTTTTAAACTAAAAAAAAAAGTATATGTCTAACTTATGGGATTGAGAGCAGAGATATGGTATATTTTGCTTTGTCCCATTCCTGAATAAAGGATCCCTTTCCCCTAAAAATGGGGAGGGACTCTGCATTCAGTGAGCTGTATGAGATCCCATATATCTTATCTTCCTAAATGGAGAAAGTAAAAATGTGAAACAGGGAAGTAAAGGGTCATAGTAAAGGGAGGGAACAATCCGGTCCCCCGGTTGAAAACAAGTTTCTTAAAGTGATGAAATCTTAAATAAATTTTGCAATTATTAGAATGGGATACCGCCTTAACTGTCATGGAGGTACAGTTTTACAAAGGCCTTTAGCCTTCTCTGGGAAAGAGTGCTTATGCCTCACAAAACTGCAAACTACGATTGAGTCATGGCAGTTAAAATGGTGCTGAATAACATTGATTCCACAGTATAGATGTATACTTAACATGTCACAAGCTGTGTAGAACTGTGTATAACTACTCCCTAACAGAATCTAATGATTCCAGTGAAAGACACCTGATATTTGCATTATGCAAGTATTGTGATATGATGCCTGAATTTCTTCATCCCTCTTCAGCAAGGCAATCCAACTTTATTGAATTGCAAAAACAAAATTAAAGACAATGAACCATTGTAAATGGATGCTATCATGCTTAGTATACTGGAGCTGAGAAAATAATTACTTGTCTTACTGAGATAACAGCTCCAGGCCATCCAGTATTTTCAGAGGCTGAGTATCTTGGCTCTCACGGAATATAAACACTTAGAAAAAAAATCTTATTCCTGTTGGGGAATAAACCATATTCAGTTATGGAGGTTAACAGTCTAAAGAGTTTGGAACTAAATAATTGAAACTTTTACATCAAGTGGAAATTGACAGAGGATGCCTGTATTTATTTGTCTAGTAAAGTCAAGTGGATATATGCAACTTTTGGGAAGAGAAAACCTAGATCTTGAGAAAGTAGAACATGGAAAAAATCAGTTATAGAATGATATCAATCCCTAGCATCTCTAGATTTGGGAACAAATCAATATAAAAGTCATGAGAAAGGCCTCTACTGGAAACCCTGGAGACTGAGCCACTGCAAGTTAAGTACGTAAGCAGCAGCATTAACCAGGTTCTTGTTCCCCCATTGTACTGATGATCCCAGGATACTTCCAAAATTGTATATTAAAAATGGAGCTTGTGAAGGGTCTTTTAAAGGTAAATGAATATGACTACAATTGAAGGCTGTTGCAGGGACCTGAGAAAATCTTCAATTGCTGCACACTTCAACCCACCACCTTATTCAGAAGTATATAAAATTCCTTTACAATTTTGAAAGAATTTTATCTAGGTTTCCAAAAATTGATTACACAACATAACAAAAATCCTCCACAAAGAAACTAGATCCCCTTTCAGATTAATTTTGTCTTTCAATACATGGGGATGGCAGCAGGCCAGCAGGCCAGATACAGCATCAAAGGTGAAGAATTAGAGTGTCTGTTCTTTCCATAAAGTCTAGGGATATGAGCAAAGAGCAAGGAAACTCTCTCATGAAACCTCTGCATTTTGAGGATTCAGTATGGTCTTGGCTATTCTCCAATCCCAAGACATTTTAGTCCCAGTGCAGTGTATTGACAATGTTCCAAGTATGGTCAATTTTTAGAGATTGTAGGAATCATCATCCAAGGCTGAACCTTGATCCATTTCTGCTGGCCAGATTCTGATACAGCCCTGTATCCATTTTCATGCACCTCCCCAAAGCCAGATAGCCTTTTTTGGTCCTAGATCCGGCCCATTGGCACCAATTAAGAACTTATGAGGCTCCCCTTCCAATAATTTTAGGCATTGTTTGTCTTTATAGCTTTCATTAAGACCTGAATTAAAAGCATCAGAGTTAAGATACCACTTTTCCTGTGATCCTATCACTTCTGTCTGTAGAGGAGACAGAGTTTAATGCTTTGTTTTTAAAAATTGTGTTTATTAGAACTTTTTCAAAATAACATAAAAAGGAAGGAGAACATATTGGTGTATAGGAAAGTAACAAATATAGGCGGGAAGTGGATAAGGGAGTAGGTACAGGAGAGTAGAAGGGGAGAGATGGGACAAAAAAGGGATTTGGGATAGTTAAATTAGGGTGAGGGAGGATTATGATGGAGATAAGAAAGTTTGATTTGTTTTCCTGTAGGGAGTTGTTTGATCTGTGTCATAGTCTATTCTTGAATTTCCGCTTCCTTATTGCTTCTGAGATTTTTTTCATATATACCCTTACTACTTATTAAGTTTCAATACCATTTAATTTTGTTTCACTTTAATGCTTTGTTAAAGCAGTTTTTTCTATTCTAGAGGAAACAGGCGCTACAGGAGGTGCAGGTGCACACACTCTCTTCCACCATGCAGCTTTCCAAGGCATTTTAAGAAGAGTTCCCACTTCCCAGGGAAGAAAGAGCAACCAACCTGGGGGTTCCTTTAAAAAGCCCTCTCTTTTCTCTAGATTTGCACTGCAGGCCCTGCCTGGAGTGGTGCCTTTTTGCCCCTCACATCTTTCCGTTTTGGTTTTTTAAAAAGCCAGATGCCAAGCCAAAAAATACACTGAAGTCAGGACACAACTGTGATGCTGAATAGGGGAGGAGGAGCCATGATCAGCTGCCACTTGGTCCTGTTATTGACGGGGATCCACGATGGCTAGCCCTTACCATAATTGCAACCCGATCCAGTTGAAGAAGCTGGACTAGCCAAAGGGAAACAGCTAAAACAGATTGGCGCACAAGCCTACTAGTGATGACATTCTGAAAGGATAGATACAGCACTAGGAGAATGCTTGTATAATTTGGGAGGAATGGTAGCGAAATTATGGGTGGATTTACTGTCACTATGATGGTTCACCCCACCTGTCAATCCTGCTGTTAATAATTCCCTAAGTAATTTCACATCTATCTATTTTGTATGCAAAGTAGATCATACATATAGAACTTTCATTTTATGTGCACTGGGATTTTTCATTCAAGGGACCCCCTAAGTAATTAAAAGATGTTTGATCGATGAAATGCTGTGCTTTTAAACAATGAACGTATTGATCAACTTATATACAAATGCACTATGTAAGTAACATTTAATTTAAAATCTTATTTCTCTTGGTAAATTGTGTACTTAGTATAGCTTAAAATATATTGATTGAGTCAAGCATACTACATGGTTTACAGCATAACTAACACTTCTGGTATGGGTTTCCACAAGGCTAGTGAAATATGAAAGCCAAGAATCAATTTATCACTTGCTAAATTCTGATCAAGCTGAAATGTTTTCTCCAATTATTCTATACCAAATGAAAACCCATTTTTTGAGAGGAAAGCTGCTTCAAAAACACTATGAAATGTCATTGGGAACCTCCTTTTCAAAACAGCAAGATAGCATCTAAAACAGCCTAAGCTTTGGACCATGTCTAAAAGGATAGTTCATAGCTTACATTTTAAATAAATATTTTAATGAAATAATTTATTGTGATTTTCTAAATTATTGTGTTTTTTAATGATGTTTTATTGTGTATTTTTAACCTGCATCCTGTATTGCATTTTAGAGTGTATGTGTTTATTGTGCATTGTCTTGCTTTCTGGCTGTGAGCCGCCCCGAGCCTATTTGGGAGTGGCGGCATAGAAGCCGAGTAAATAAATAAATAAACATGCTCAGAACATACAGCACATATAACATATACAGTCTATGCATAAAATATTTCATACACATTCCTAGTTACATACTTTTTGTGTTACTTCATTTGCTTTATCATTTGCTTCAGGAATTGGTCTCAGCTATTGGAGGTAATTTAAGTTCAAGAAAAGAGCAATTCTATTTTTTCAAATCATGGTTCCAGGTTCATAAAAGAGATATTTTTAAAATTTATATCACATAGTTCCATTTATATCCTATGTGTATGTCTTTTTCCCCAAAGTTCCCAAGTTAATTGTTATAATAACTGATCCCAAATGAAAAGGCATTATTCTCTACTGTATTGAGTAGGCCTGATTGATCAAGAAAAAAAAAGGTTCAAAACTCGCTGCAGATGTGGGGGGGGGGGGGGCTGGCTTTTCGTATCTGGTGGAGTTCCGAAATTTTCTGCGAAAATGTCAAAATTATTTATTAAAAACGAACGAAATTCGTTAGTAGTTTGTTAATGGCGGATGCACATGCGCAATGCGCATAAACCTGTCAAAATTGGGTTTGACAGCCCAGGTCTTCCCTCAGCTTCTGCTTCGTGGCCAGACCGAGAGCGTGAAGCCCCCCCCCTCCTCCTTGGCTTTAAGGCACGTTGGTGCCTTACCAGGTGGCGAAGAGGAGGGGAGTGGATGCCTTCCCCCACTTCCTTGCCACCTGGAAAGGCACCAACCCGCGTTAGGTTTAACACACATTGGTGCCTTTCCAGGAGTGAGGAGGAGGGGAGTGGATGCCCTCCCCCACCTCCTCGCCACCTGGAAAGACACCAACCTGTCTTAGCTTTAACATGCATTGGTGCCTTTCCAGGTGGCGAGGAGGAGGGGGAGTGGATGGCCTCCCCCCCCCTCGCCACCTGGAAAGGCACCAACCCGCCTTAGGTTTAATGTGCATTGGTCCCTTTCCAGGTGGTGAAGAGGAGGGGAGTGGATGCCCTCCCCCCTCCTCACCACTTGGGAACTAACACGGAATCCCATGCCTTACCCCAGATCGGAACGGGCGTTCTCAGCCAACGGAAGGGAAAGCCAGGGAAGGGAAACCCCTTTCCGAAAATGAGGATTTCTTTATGAAAAATGGCAGCGGTGCCTTCAAATTTGGTAATTCACTTCCGGGATGCTTGCAGTGCGTCAAAAACGTTTCTAAAGTAATTTAAATATGAATTTAAAATGAATTTCGTATAGATACTGTCACGATGCACGGACTTGACCGGCCCCTTAATCACACACACACAGACGGACTGAAGGCTAACTACTTTATTGAATATAAAACAGTTCAAAAGGTATAATGTCCATAAGAATAGCAAAGTAATCCAAAAGGCTTGAAGCAATCAATGTCCAAAACAGCTTGGCAAGGTAATCCAAAGGCTTAAGCAAGGCTCCGCGCAGCAATGCGGATTCAGGAACAAGGCAAGGTAAATACAAGAGCACAAAGAGCTGACCAAGAAACTATACATATATGACATACATACGGTCTGTGGCGCAAATGGAGATGTGGGTAAATGCTATCCTCCGTGGGGCCGGGAAAAACCTGGAGGGAACGGGAGGGCCGATCCCCTGACCACCCACCCAGAGAAAAGGCTCGGGCGGGCCCAACCGTCCTGGAAGGGGGGGTGTGTCCCCCGCCCAGGTACCCAAACAATATCAATGGTACAGAGTACAGGAGCAATAATCTCAAACAAATGAAAGTCACCGGTCAAAAGCCAGAGGGGTGATCGAAGTGGCGTGGGGAGATCCCGCTAGGTTCCATGCGAAGCGGCAGGGGCGTGCACTCCAGCCGCTGGAGGAAAATCAGGATGGAGGGGGGAGCTGCCGAGTGGAGTCGCACTGGAGATGGTGACGATGGCAATGTGCGGCAAGCTCCCAAGCCCCGTGCCTGGCGGGGGCGTCCGGAGGTCGGCGCCTGAGGATGCCGAAGGGGAAATCCCGGAAATGAAGGACGATGACGCGTCCCAATGTGGGCCGCGTCGTCAGATGACGAGGCGGGAGCCTCCAACGCTGCGCCAGGGATGATGACGTCGGGATCGTAGATGGAAGACGGGGACGTGCCTCGTCAAGCGGCGTGATGACGCGCCAGGTAACGCGGGCTGAGGTTCTTTACAATTAAAGGAACCGCAGACCCCGGGATGGGGGGTGTTGATCGAAGATAAGTCCCCCGCAATGGAGAACCCCTAGGTGGGGATTGCCAGTGAAATTGCGAGGCCTGATGGCGTCGGGTTGAGTTGGGGTCCCGTCTGGAATTATCCGGAACGGGATGCTGGTGGAGAAGGCCCAGGTGTCCCCAGAGGTCCCGGGGAACCGGGCGGAGGACGCCCCTGTCCAAATGAACAATGAAAGCAAGCAGCAGACCACAGATAGAGAATGTCAATATCCAAAAAAGTTTATTGGGGTACCCTAACGTATGTTAGTGGGTCCCCAGAGGTTCCAAATAGAACTGAGGTGGTCACAATACACAAGGCCAGAGATGCGATGCAAATATCCCCGGCGATGGGGCTGGCGGCTGCCCACCGCCGCGGCATAAACGCCAACGGGTGATCTCAGAGTCCAAAGGGGATCCACAATCCCGTTTCGCTAATAAACAATATTCGCTTCATCAGGGTGTAGGTTCAACAATAAAAAGTATTGGACACACTGTCAATATACATCTGTAAATACAAATAAATGTGGCATCAGCAAACAAGAACAAGTTACATACATAATCAAAATACAAGTATAATCATGGGTTTGATCACATAATCAACCACATACTCACCAATATATGGAGTATCATTTACTTCACAAATAGTGGATGAATTCCACCAGGTCAGGGTTGACCTAAAGGTAAGTCACACCCAAACCCTGGGGAACTTATAAGCTAAAGGGTAATCAGAGCAAGGTGAGCCTGTAGAGGGAGGAGCAGGCACCTATAGACAGGTGGAGCACAGGGAAGGGCCCATCATTCTAAGTAATGAGAGTTTGAATAGACAATGGCTCGTTGAGCCCACTAAGTGTCTCACTGCTGAGACGGATTATCCAATTAGTCTCGGCCCTGATGAGTGCAGAGTGGATGTCACCATACTCACGAGTATGCACCCGCTCAAGGCCCATGCATGTAAATGAATCACAGGTATGTCCTAGGTCCAAGAAATGTTTATATAGGATGGAATCCGAAGCTTTGTTCCTAATTTTAGACCTGTGTTCAATCACTCTGGTCCTCAGTTGTCTACTGGTCTGCCCCACGTATACCAATCCACATTGGCACTGGAGGACGTATACCAGGTTGGAGGTGGCGCACGTAAAGAAGGCTCTGATGTCAAAATTTCTGGCCTTCAACCTATTGGTGATGGTAAGAGACACATTAACCTGTTTGTAAATGCTACAGGATCCACAAATTTTGGTGCCTGGCCTAAAAGCACTCGTGCTGCCTTGCGGTGGTCTGTATGTATAAGGATATCCCTGATGGACTTAGTTTTCTTGTGGGCAACCATCGGGGGATTTTCCAACCCCGGAATTTTGGTAAGTAGCGGCCAGAATTTTTTTTTTCAGCATTCTGCAAGGTGTGTGAATGAGGAGTGTAGGTGAGGGGCCACACCAATCTATTGGTGGCCTTAGTCCTACAAGAAGGTTGGAGTAATGTATTCCTAGGTACCTGTCGTGCTTTGTGGATGGCTCTATTGAGAGTGGTCTGGGGATAACCCCTGTCCGTCAGATCCTCAACTAGCCTAGTGGCGGCCCTCTCGAAGTCAGTTTCAAAGGAGGAGTTGCGTTTGATCCGCAACAGTTGGGAATATGGTAAATTATGCTTCAACGATTTGGTGTGGTGACTGTTGAAGTGCAAGAGGGAATTTCTATCAGTAGATTTTTTGTATGTACTGACCTTGATGCGACCCTCATGGATGTATACATTAACATCCAGGAAATGTACCCGTTCAGTGCTAGAATCGAAAGAAAATTTGATTGACTCGTGCCACTCATTAAGCCAATGGGCGAAATCCAGTAGGCAAGTGTCGTTCCGTAGGATGAGGAAGACGTCGTCAATATATCTCCAGTACATTTTGACTTGGTGTCTCATGGGATGACAATCCCTTGGAAGGAAGTGGGCCTGTTCGAGGTGGGCCATAAACAGATTGGCCACCGAGGGCGCCACAGCGGAACCCATGGCAACCCCGCTGATCTGTAAATAAAAATTGTCCTCAAAAGCAAAATAATTATAATCGAAGATGCAATCAAGCATCTCGATCAAAATGTGTGTAGGGGGTGTCCTAGGGGTTCTAGAGTCCAAAATGTCCATGATAATGGCCCTGGTCTCCTCCAACGGGATGTTGGTGTACAACGAGGACACATCCGCCGTTGCCAAGATGTCGCCTGGTTCCACCTGGAAGTCTTCCACCTTGGATATAAAATCCATGGTGTCCTTAAGATAGTACATGGTGGACGTCACAAAAGGTTGTAAAAAGGAATCAACATACTGTGCCAAGGGTTCAAGTAATCCCCCTGACCCTGACACGATGGGTCTCCCCACTGGTGGTCTGTCTGGTTTATAAGTTCCCCAGGGTTTGGGTGTGACTTACCTTTAGGTCAACCCTGACCTGGTGGAATTCATCCACTATTTGTGAAGTAAATGATACTCCATATATTGGTGAGTATGTGGTTGATTATGTGATCAAACCCATGATTATACTTGTATTTTGATTATGTATGTAACTTGTTCTTGTTTGCTGATGCCACATTTATTTGTATTTACAGATGTATATTGACAGTGTGTCCAATACTTTTTATTGTTGAACCTACACGCCCTGATGAAGCGAATATTGTTTAGTAGCGAAACGGGATTGTGGATCCCCTTTGGACTCTGAGATCACCCGTTGGCGTTTATGCCGCGGCGGTGGGCAGCCGCCAGCCCCACCGCCGGGGATATTTGCATCGCATCTCTGGCCTTGTATTGTGACCACCTCAGTTCTATTTGGAACCTCTGGGGACCCACTAACATACGTTAGGGTACCCCAATAAACTTTTTTGGATATTGACATTCTCTATCTGTGGTCTGCTGCTTGCTTTCATTGTTCATTTCGACAGGGGCGTCCTCCGCCCGGTTCCCCGGGACCTCTGGGGACACCTGGGCCTTCTCCACCAGCATCCCGCTCCGGATAATTCCAGACGGGACCCCAACTCAACCCGACGCCATCAGGCCTCGCAATTTCACTGGCAATCCCCACCTAGGGGTTCTCCATTGCGGGGGACTTATCTTCGATCAACACCCCCCCCCATCCCGGGGGTCTGCGGTTCCTTTAATTGTAAAGAACCTCAGCCCGCGTTGCCTGGCGCGTCATCACGCCGCTTGACGTGAGGCACGTCCCACGTCTTCCATCTACGATCCCGACGTCATCATCCCTGGACGCAGCGTTGGAGGCTCCCGCCTCGTCATCTGACGACGCGGCCCACATTGGACGCGTCATCGTCCTTCATTTCCGGGATTTCCCCCTTCGGCATCCTCAGGCGCCGACCTCCGGACGACCCCGCCAGGCACGGGTCTTGGGAGCTTGCCGCACATTGCCATCGTCACCATCTCCAGTGCGACTCCACTCGGCAGCTCCCCCCTCCATCCTGATTTTCCTCCAGCGGCTGGAGTGCACGCCCCTGCCGCTTCGCATGGAACCCAGCGGGATCTCCCCACGCCACTTCGATCACCCCTCTGGCTTTTGACCGGTGACTTTCATTTGTTTGAGATTATTGCTCCTGTACTCTGTACCATTGATATTGTTTGGGTACCTGGGCGGGGGACACACACCCCCTTCCAGGACGGTTGGGCCCGCCCGAGCCTTTTTCTCTGGGTGGGTGGTCAGGGATCGGCCCTCCCGTTCCCCTCAGGTTTTTTTTCCCGGCCCCACGGAGGATAGCATTTACCCACATCTCCATTTGCGCCACAGACCGTATGTATGTCATATATGTATAGTTTCTTGGTCAGCTCTTTGTGCTGTTGTTTCTGAAGGACAAGTCCCTGGTGTGTTTTAAGGTAAATACAAGGCAAGACTTGGTGGCCACTAGCCAACTTAGCTCTGTGGACCCACTTCGCTACACGTCTGCTCAGAAGAGACGTGGCCGAAGCACTGGGGATTCGTTCCCACGGATCCTATACTTAATCCTTCGGCCGGGGTCCCCGCCGCTCTAGGCTTCGTCGTCTCCAATCTTTGCTGACGGACCTCGGCCTGTCTAGGCTATGGTACCATCCCCTTCTCCTGGACTCAATGTTACTTCTCCTATCAAAGGTTCGGCCTTGTCTCCCAGCACCTGCGTCCCTATCTCCATGAGAGCTCTCCTCCCTAGAATCTTCCCAGCCACTTTCTTCCATGTTTTCACCCAGCAACTCCTGCGAGCCTCTCCCACCCGGGTGCTCATAACTTTCGCTATCGCTGCTTTCCATTTGCACCTGGTTATCATCTATGTCTGCATAGGGGTCAAACCAACTTTCATCCCAAGCCAAGCTTTCTGTGGGTGAAAGAGGCCCAGTGATGGGAAACGCTCCTTCAGGTAACCCTTCCAAATCCTCTTCAGAATCTATCTCTGCCGGTGCTGGCCCTAATGCTAATGGCACCCCCGGTGCTGTTCCCTGGTCCCCAGGCACAAACGAGAACTGCTGTGCTACAGATACGATGAACCTAACCAGGTCTAGTATTAAGTGCAATGGTATTCAAAGTCTAAAAGAAAATTCAATATTTTAAAATTGAATTACCTCTATTCTGTTCAATGCAAGGAGGGAAATACTAACAAGCAAAAACACAGACATGTTTGTTTGATTCACAGGGCAACAAGAAATAGGTAAAATTTAACTGTGAGAGGCTTACCCATGGACTGTAAATTATTTCTTCTTGATATAAATCAGACATAGATATCTGTGGGTCCAAAGTGTGAATATACATATCTAAACATAATACTCCAGATCTTTATACTTTCCTTAGGCCACATGCTTTCACCAGGCCACATTTATGGGTAATCGATAATATCAGTATTGTTAAAAGAAGGAAAGGAAGGTGAAGCAATCTATCTTTTCCTCTTCTCCAAATTCATAGCCGGAACCTTGAAAAAAAATGGGACAATGAGAATGCAACACTCTCCCTTATGTTTTGTCAATTTTATTTAGATTTTAAATACATCTATAAACAATAATGCATCCTCCTTTGTTATCATTCTTTGTCTGCTGCTGTTTTGTGTACCTAGATTGAACACATCATAGGATTTTCTTGACAAGATTTTTTCAGAGGGGGTTTGTGGTGATAAACTATCCAAGATCACACATGGAATTTCCATGGCTGAGCAAAGACTTAAACATGGTTCTCCAGAATTCTAGTCGAATACTGAAATCTCTACACAACACTAGCACCTACCACCCCCATTAAATTAACACAATAAATTATCACATCTTCCACCTAGCATGTTTATATCATATTTAAGTTCTACTCATTTGTCCATTCCAATTGTCAATCACTGTATCAAAAAGTACTATTCCAAAAATTGATATACTGGTGATCCATATGTTGAAATCAGAATTGTGCAGGAAAAAATGTTAATCAGATTTCTTTTAAAAATAACCATCTTTCTTTATCTCTTCCCAGCTAGTTGTAGATGAAAGGTTAATGTTTCAGTTACAGCAACAAAAGAAAAAAACTTTACAAGTGAAGGAAATAGCAGAATGGTTTACTATAATGTTGAACCTTACCATAATACCATCTTGCCCATCTTTGATGAACACAATGAAAAACTTTGTATAAAATTACAATCTTTCATTAGTTGGTTTGATAGAGTTATGTGTCTCTTAACTTTACTTCCATTCTGGACAGTGTAAAGGCATGAGTCATTCCAACCAATTTTTGGAATGCAGAACCCAATGGATTTTCCCTAAGGTAATAAAAAGCATGATGAGAAAAAGTTTTCTTCATTCTTGGTGTATTTGATGAAGCTTTCATAGAGCAAACAGAAAAAGCTATTAGGTTGTGTTATTTATTATTTTTTATTCCTTTTATGTCCATGTGAGCTAATTTAACATTCTTGACAAAGGACACCTATTCATAGAGACTATCAAACAAGCACAAGTTAACTATTGTACTGTCTTGCCATAAGGGGTGAAGTGATAACATAAGCCGAGTACATCTGCAGGCTAATATTTCTAGGCAGTTAATGACTTCTGGTGGCACTGTTCATCATAAAACATGAAGGGTGGAAGTAATTAATGGATGCTACACAGATCACACACCACTAGCTTGTCAAAGCATATTTTGTACTTGGGACTGTTGGGGAGGATAATTTGACCCATAAACCATGTTAGTAGCATTTTCTTGATAACTGCAAGGATCTGATGGATGCAAATGGGCATGGGGGTAGTTTTTCTTACAACATGTTAAGTAAAACTGACTGCTGTGTTCTGAAAGCCTGCTGGTATTTAACATTTATGTAGACTCAATGAGAACATACGTAAATTAAAGCCCTTTTGGATCACAGCTAAAGACTGTCTAGTCTACCGTCCTGTTTTCCAAGGCAACCAATGGGTTACTGTGGAGCTCTGCTGACCATTTGACCAACTGGACAGGGTGGATCTTCCTTTAGAATCCCACCGCTGTTTATTTATTTGCTGCCACCATGTCCCAAAGGACGTTTCCTTTGGAAACAGAGATGAAGAGAGACTTAATATGGTCTATAATATGGTCTTCTTCTTTTGTTACTTCCCTACACTTTACCAAGCATAATCCTCTTTTAATCTTCATAATGTCACATCATCTCCTGACATAGTGAAAGCACAACAACCTCAGTTTAACCATCATCACTAAAAGTCTGCTCAAAAACACACGAGTTTTTCTTTGAAAATCAATTTCTCTAGATTATTTTTCAGACTATAATACCTTTTCTATTTTTGCACATCTGCTGTTTCATTAGCAAAAAGTTCCTTCTTTCACTGGTATTTGTGCAGCTGTGATACACTTTCAAAATGTATGACAGACTTCCAAAAAAAGCAGGCCAATCATATAGGACATTTATTAGGGTTGTGCCTGGATCAGTTTGGACCAAAGTAATTTGGAAAATCTGGTGATTCATTTGCTAAATCCCCAAAAACAGGATGTGGGGAGGAGCCAGAAAGCTGACCAAAAGACATCAAGAGAGAATTTTTCAGCTAGTGGAGATGATGGAGTTCACTGCAGTATACATGAGGCAGTCGCCTGCTGCAGGGGCTCCTGGAGATTATGGAGTTAACGGCAGCATCTCTTGTTCTTCCTCCCTGACAACAGCAGCAGCATCCATTTCTTCTGGAAAAGTTTCCTAGGCCTCTCCTCCAGAGAGGGCCCTGCTGGGAACTCATTTTCCCAGCAACACTTCGGTGGGACGGGCATTGAAAAGCTTCTGAGTTCCTCTCGGAGCATGATGTGAGTTGAAGTTCTCTTTGTTTCTCAACCAATAAAAGACCTGGTTGTGTCCGAGCTCTGATTGGCTGAGAATGGACACAGCCAGCAATTACACTTCTCAGAACCCTCTCTTGTGGTTTGTCTTATTTTTAAAAATGTCATGGTAAAAACTTAAAATAATTCCCAAAAAATTAATAGATTGGTGAATTGTTCAGCAACTTGGCAAGCCTGCAGTTGTAAATGGGGTCTAAAACTGAGGTATGTTTAATTCAGATAGCCCTTAAAATGACTGAGGATTGTAGCCAATGAGCCAAATCTTTGCCGAACAAAAAGACTCTCCCCCCTCCATTTGAGCAACTTCCTGGTAAACAGAATGAGGGCTTAGCTGAAAACGGAACCAAAAATGGCATGGTTTAGTGCCAAATGGCGCAACCCTAACATTTATGTGGTCTGTCCCAAAAGTAATGAGAATGATTTTTTAAAAAATCTAAACATTAATTCAATTAGTTTATTTCCTTGAAAATAGGCTCCTTGTGATCAAATACAGGGAGTTCGGCATTCACTTTAGTAGTACTCTGTGCAACTGTCTGGACATTTTCAGTTAACCCAAAATAATGTCCTTTAAGGTGGGAAAAGAAATCATACAGAGCCAAGTCAGGGCTGTATGGTGGGGGCTGACGCATTCAGAACAGACTTTACATGAGCTACATTGTTCTCTGTTCTTGAAATTGAAGGACACTGCTCTAGACTCCTCTGCATTTTTGCCAATGCCAAAACATAAAAACTACCATGCAGTTTGCTAATACACTAACTTCTTCAAAGGTGCAGACTCAACTTCAAAGGTGCAGACTCAACTGAGGAAGGTCAGATAGTATGCTTGGGTCCCCCCTCCACCTGCCTCAATGCCCACTTTCATTTTTTGGCCCTTCTTTGCCGCACAAAAATATAATTATTTTTGTGCAGGCTGTTGATAAGATCATGACTGCAGCCAGACCAACCACCTGCTCCCTCGATCCGTGCCCTTCCTGGCTTGTTAGATCGTGCTGGGAAGGGTTACGTGACCCTCTGTTGAAGATCGTTAACTGCTCCCTTGAGCAAGGAGTTTTTCCAGAGGGATTGAAAGAGGCAATGGTGAGCCTGCTGCTGAAAAAAACAGACTTAGACCGTTCAGTTCCCTCCAGTTACCACCCAGTTTCGAACTTACCGTTTCTGGGCAAGGTGATTGAGAGGGCAGCAGCGGTGCAGCTGCAGTAATTCTTAAATGACACAGCCGGACTAGATCCCTACCAGTCCGGCTTCCGTATTGGACACGGGACTGAGACCGTGCTGGTTACCATCACAGACCGGCTCCGTTGCCAGTTAGACCAAAGCAGATCGGTGCTGCTCGTGTTATTGGACCTCACGGCAGCGTTTGACACAGTAGACCACACATTGTTAACCCATCGCTTAGCTGTGACAGGGGTGATGGGGACTGCTCTCAAATGGGTGTCCTCCTTCCTCCTGGATTGGGGACAGTGAGTGGAGAGGGGAGGTATAGTTTCCGAGAGGCTCCAGCTAAACTGTGGGGTTCCTCTGGGAGCTATTCTCTCCCCTTTATTATTTAACATCTCTATGCGACCACTTGCCAAATTGGTGCAGAGTTTTGGGCTGGAGTGTCATCAGTACGCTGATGACACCCAGCTGGTGCTGAGGATGGATGTTCGGCCGGACTCGGTACCCAATAATTTCCAGCTGTGCCTTGAAGCCTTGACTGGTTGGCTATGTGCCAGCCGGTTAAGAGTGAGCCCATCGAAAACGGAGATCCTATGGCTGGGTCGCCTGGGGGTGTGAGCTCCGGCTGCCTACTCTGGATGGCGAGGCATTACACCCGTCGCCCTTAGTAAAGAGTCTGGGGGTCCAATTGGACCCACTGCTGACGATGGAGGCCCAGGTCTCCACTGTCAGCAGATCCGCCTTTTTCCACCTGCGACAGGCTAGGCGGCTGGCGCCATACCTTACTGGGAGTGATCTAGCTACGGTGATCCAGGCAACAGTCATCTTGAGGCTAGACTACTGTAACACCCTCTACATGGGTCTACCTTTGGCAGTTATCTGGAAACTCAAACTGGTGCAGAATGCAGCAGCTAGACTTCTGGCAGGAGTACTGGCCAGGAGCCATATCACACCAACTCTGCAGCAACTGCACTGGGTGCCAATGGAGTACTGGATCACCTTCAGAGTGTTGGTCTTGACCTTTAAGGCCCTATATGGTCTGGGGCCAGTGTACTTGAGGGACCGTCTACTCCCATATGCTCCCCAGAGATCCCTTCGGTCAAAACCTGTTACACGTCCCCTCCATTAGGTCCTTTAACTTGTCATCAACCAGGCAGAGAGCCTTTTCCATCATCGCACCGAGCCTGTAGAATGCCTTACCGGCGGAAGTTCAGGCAATAAATGAGCTACCAGCCTTCCAGAAGGCGTGTAAGACAGCTCTCTTCTGGCAGGCATTTAATCTTTAAACCATGTCAATCTGTATGCTGACAGAAACATTGTTTTTATGCTTTTTAATGTTCTTATAATTTTAGTGCTATGTTACCTTGTGCATTTTGTAAACCACCCTGAGCCAATTTGGAAAGGGCGGTATATAAATTGAAACAATAAAATTACTTTTGGGACAGACCTGTCATCAGGAACGTCGGGAAATTATGTCATTCTGGCAAATTGTCACCTACAAATTATGAGCTAATAGAGCTATTGTGATCCTCTCCATACAGCAAAATTGGTACAAATCATTTGTTGGAAATGCAATGTCAAAGTCTGATGCACTGCAGTTGTACAGCAGTTAATTCTTACATTGAGTTTCCTGCCAGTTCAACCCCCCTCTAGTCATGTTTAATTACCACCCAGTAATTAATCAATGCAAGTTTCCATGTTTTCAAAAGCCAGACGTGAAGGATTTAAATTGGCAAGTTGGAAATTGAAAGCAGAGTGAAGAGATAACTTAGGTGAGATGACCTGTCTCAGTCAGTGTTAATAGGAAGCTGATAAGGTAACAGTTTTGCTTGCTGAGAGTTTATAATGAGGGTGTTTTTCTGAATTTCCTAATCTGATTGCAAGGCACCTGGTTTGTATAATTTAAGAGAGACAAATGTTCCGCATTAGCTGTTTGCTGTAAAGTGAATATTTTCATCTCATTCCTCAAGACCTTCCATCTTGTGAAGATGTGAGATAGAAGCAGAAACAGAGACTAAAGGGGGGGATCCAGAATCATTTCAAAACTTGTCACAGCAAACTGTCTACAACAAAGAAATTCCTGTTCAAGAAATTTCAGTGTCTATTGCTGCAGCACGAGTAGCATCTATACACCCTTCTCCTTAAAAACCAGCACAGTTAAACTTTTTCATAGCTTTCTTTTCAATTAGTTTAAGAGGCTAGCAGGAAGATAAACTTTTTCTCAGGCTGCCTTAAAATCTGATAATTCCTCCAGGTGGAAAAGGATAATCAGTCTGACTAAATGTACCAAATGGACCATTGAGTACTGTGTACTGCTCAAGCCAACAACAGCCAAAAGACAAGGTAGAAATGTAAGGTCCAAATTTATGACTGCTTCAAGAGATTGTGTAACCAATTATGTTGAGAATGGCACTTAAATTTCCTCCTGCATGTTCAACTTTGAAGTAAAAGTTTTCCTTAAGCACTAGGTCTAACTGGAACTTTCAGCAGATTTGTAAATCAAGATAAATTCTACTATTGTCCATAGTAGAACTTGCTAGAGCCAAAAAGACTGTGTTCCTATTCAGCTTGAATATATATTCATTAAACAGTTGTAAGACGTTTTTGTGTCCATGAAATCTGAGTGCTGGTGCCAGACTTTGAAAGGCTTGAATGCCTTTTATAAGCTCCTGCATTTGGTTCCTATTTAATATGAGAGTCACCTTGTGAGGAACGTGTGTTTAAAAAGAACCTTTATTAGGGAGGGAGGAAAAAGAAACATATGTTCTTGAATACTAGATAAAAAAATAAGCGATGGAAGGCTATTCCAAAAGGAGAAGGCAGATTGAGAGGGGGAGACAGATAACATGCAAGACAAGCAAGGAAGAATAACATGTGAAGAATAAGGCATTTAGGAAAGCATAAGTGGGAAAATGTAGAAGGGGAACTTGGTGGTAGATTAAATTTATTATGGTATGCCAGGCATCACCAGAAAGAACTGCATTCATCAAACAGAAGTGCAAGGGATTGACAAGGTCAGATATTCCAAAACTCCTGGAGGTCTTCCAATGGAATGGAATGCAGATGGTTCTGCATAAATCCAAGAGTTTCTAGAATTAGCCACATATCATCAAACAAGATGATCTGTAAGCCACACCCATTACCAAGAAGAATAAAAAGAGGCAGAGATGTAAGGCCACCTGTCCTTGAAAATGGTAGAACATGAACATTTTCGTGGATGTACAAATTTTGAATTAAATAAAGACAACTTAAAAAAAATAGGAAGGTAAAAGAAGAGGAGCAGGAGGAGATATATATCGACAGTGAAAGTAGAAAATGTGAGGGCAAAATAAAACTACTCTGGCAACTAGCTTTTTTTCATATTAATGTTTTCTCCTAAAGTAATTAGAACTTCCAGCTCTTTTTTCCAGATCTCCAGGTCACAGATGTTGTCCCTTTTTCAGTAATAATAAAGGTGAGGAGGAAAATGTTGAGGGAAGATGAACATAAAGCAAGAAAGAAGAAAAGATATCCTGCTGCTGGTCTTTGTCTGTGAATTCAGAACTGAATGTTAACACTTCCCTGTTTTCTCCTCCTTACAAATGAAACCTATTAGTTTTATAATTTATTAGAACACTTTTATCACAACATGAACATTCACAGCTAAAATAAAATATTAGCCAAACAGCTGGATTTATATTGATTTGTGTCCAGCTTCATTTCTGCCTAGAAGAAAATTAACTGAGTATTGTTCCCAATAAAACACGTTGTAAAATGTGATGGCTTGCTGGCATATAGGATTTCTCAAAATAATTAACATATTATACAAAAAAGGGCTTCCTTGTATAATGTCGCAAGAAGCAAACAAAGAAGCAATAAGACCTTAATGTCTTGACAATAAAAGAGATTAAAGCAGAAGGGGGGCTTTTCTCCCCTCAATTTGTCTTCAGCTGAATTCTGTGTGATTTTTTTTATCTGATGGAGGGTTTCTTTAGCTAGCTCCGCCTTAGTTGGTTGTTCAAGCTGGACCGTTCAGGCTTGTTTGTGGGCCTCCATAGGCCACTTTGTACTTAGGGTATTACACTTGCCTTTAGGAAGCCATTTTTTTACAGCTTTAGTATTTGTCATTGAGCAGCCATATTGTATCTTCCTTGGCACTTGTCTTTAGGAGGTACTATTTGTCCCATACTTAGTATACCATGCCTAGTATTTGTCTTTAGGTGGCCATGTTGCATGCCCCATGGCACTTGTTATTGAGTTACTATATTGTTTCATAGTTGGCATGTGTCTTTAGGTGCCTATTTTTGAGACATTTTTAACACAGGGCATTTGGCAGCCATTTAATTTCCTCCTTAACACTTGTTATTAGGCAACCCTTTTGTGTCCTTCTTAGCAGCTGTCATTGGGCAGTCATTTTATACACTTTAGAGCTTGTTATTGGATGGCCATTTTAAGTCTTTCCAGGCACTGGTCCTGGCTGGAGAGATAGCACAGTGGTAACAACAGCTGTGCTGGCAATCTGAAGATCTGAAGATTGTAGGTTCGCATCCCGGGCTGGGTTGGACACCAGCTGTAAGCCCTGTCCACTGTTTACCCAACAGTTCGAAAACAACTGAGTTGTGATTAGATAAACTGGGAACCGCCAAGCGGGGAAGGACGTTTTCAAAGAAGAACTTATAAGATCATCTGGAATGCGGAAAACAGAGGCTATCCATCATGAGGATGAAGCAACAACACCACCTTGTGACATAAAGACGCAATCACAACCTGTGAAGCAACGTGATGCAGCTCTGTGACGCAACTGTGAAGCAGCCAAAGAAAAACCCTTCTAAAAATTGTACTGTTATATGTTGTATATGTTATATGTTGTATGTGGTATGTAATTGTATGTGGAACCGGCAGGGACTTCTGCCGTATGTGTAAGGTAATCTGCTCTGAGTACCCTTCGGGGTGAGAAGAGCAGAATATAAATAAAGTGTATTATTATTATTGAGTGGCTATTTTGTGTTTTCCTTAGCAGTATAGTAGGTGCTTGCTCTGAGGTTTTAAGTCAGCTTCACACAGTATCCTTTGACATGATGCTTAATTGATTGGGTGGCCATTTTGGTCTAGGTTAATGGACATAGCTACATGTGACTTTGTAGCAACCCTGTTCTCTTTCGTGCCTGGGGGGCAGGGGGCGGCCCCGGGGGTTCCGATTGCATTAGGGCCAATTGCAGCTGAGGTGGACATGGAGGAAGGGGGTGATGAGGTAGCTGGGCCTTCATCTCCCACTGAGAGCTTGGCATGGGATGATAGCTGGCCCGATGGGTATGAAAGCTGGGAAAGTCAGGCTGACACTGAAAGTGCTGATTCCGATAATCAGTATGAGAAACCAGGTGGTTTCGGGTCGCAGGAAAGGGTTAGGGAGATAGTGGAGGATGAGCCCATGGAAGCTGAAAGGGAGTCTGGCTCTCATGAAGATAGCGACCCAGGTGCTGGGAGGCAAGGACGGAGCTTTGATAGGAGACGGAGCATTGAGTCCAGCAGGAGGGAATGGCACCATAGCCTAGAGCACCAGAGGAGCGCTAGGTCCCGTGGTACAGATTGGCGCCGCAGCCTAGAGCATCGGGGGTCTCACCAAGGGAATTAAGTATAGGATCCGTGGGAATGGATCCTCAGTTGCTCGGCCACTTCTGATTTGAAGGGAGTGAAGCGAGTGAAGATCCACGGAGCCAGGACTGAGGCTCGTGAGTTCCAAGAAGTTTCTTGGGCCTTGATTCCTTGAACTTTGCCTTGTTTGATTTGCCACGGACCAAGTTTGTTTCGATCCGCATTGCTTTTGCGGAACTTCTGCCAAGCGTTTTGCTTTTGGATTTACCTAAGAACTCTTTACCATTTTGATTGCATTTTTGATACTTTTATGGACAATTTTCTTTTCACCTGTTTCTTATTATTCAATAAATAGTTAGCTGATTACCGTCTCTGTGTGTGTGATTAAGGGGCTGGGCCGAGACCCTGCATTGTGACAGACTTTTACATATTGAGCTTTAATTGGATGGTGTCTCATTTAATTTTGATTATACATTACAACATGCCTCCTAAATAGTGTTTTGGTGGGAAGAAAAGAAGTCTGGCCAAGAAGGTGCCATCTAAAACACCCACTTTCTGATTTGCCATAGTAGACAGTAGGCATGAGTAGGTTCAGTCGGAATCTTCGTTATTTTGATTAAAATCAGAATAAATCCATTTTTGAAGTGATTTCAAAGCGATTTGGAAACCCGAAAGTATCCTTGCCATTTTGAAGCCACTGTCGCCATCTTTTTTCCAATCCAGGAAGTGAATCAGCGTTTGGAGGAGCAGCTGCTTACATGCTGGGATGCTTGCCTCCAACCAATGAGGGGAAACCATCTCAGGAGGGGTGGTGTTTCGGCATGGCAGCCATTCCCCTTTAAACAGGGCCGCATGTGCCTCGTGGACTCATTGCGAGCCAGGGACACGAAGGCAGAGTGGCTAGGGCAGGCTGCTTAGGTGGGAAAGGTGCCATGCCACTGCTTTGCAAGGGAACAAATAATCTTCTTGGGGAACCACACAAAATACCACTAAGGAGCCCCCTTTGTCTGTTTTGGGTTACATGTTGTAGTTTTGGAAACTAGAAATCTACTACAATTTGTTTAATAATTCCCTTCCTGAAGCAGGGAATGCAACTTTTAAGAGCCTTTCCTCTACTGGGGTTTAACTTCTGTGCTTTGGAAACCCAGATTTCCCAATTGCTGTTAATAATTCTCTTCCTGATGCAAGAAATACAACTTTTAAGGGTTTCTTCTCTCCTGGGGTTTGACTTCTGTGCTTTGGAAAACCAGAATTCCCCTTTGCTGCTAATAATTGTCTTCCTGAAGTAGGAAATACAACTTTTAAGGGCTTATTCTCTCCTTGGGATTACAAGTTGTACTTATGGAAACTAGAAATCTACTAATCTAATCTTTTCCTTTGGGAACACAATACAACTTTGGAATGCCCCTTTCCTCTCCTTGGGGTTATACATTGTACTTTGGAAATGAGAAATCTACTAATCTATTATTTTCCTTGGGGAACTACACAATAAAAGTTTGGAAGGCCCTTTCCCTCTACTTGGGGTTACACGTTGTACTTTTGAAAACAACTTGGAGGGCCAGGGTGGGATGCTGCCATCCACAGGGCAGTCAAAGAATTGGTCCTCTGGGGATTCCTCGCTCCTGATCTGGAAGGATGGGACAATGTTGAAAAGAGGACTGGCTTCCGCTTATCTTGGAAACAAGCAAATGTAGTAAATTTATTGAATGTTATTAGATAAATTCAATTTTCTCATGTTCAGAGGGGTGTTCAGAGAACAAATCCTCCCAAGCTGATCATATATCTTTTTGAAAAATTGGGTCACTAGTATGTTACACAGTGGGAAGGTGGTTAATGTCATTTATCTGGATTTCAACAAAGCTTACAATAACATTTTGATTAAGGGTTGTGTTTGTAAGCTTTTGTGGGTGTTCATTGTCTAGCTGCTGCAGTTTGAAGCTACTTTCAAACTGCATTAAATGATCAGTAGGGCCATAGATCATGGGGTGGATTTATTGTAAGTTTGTTTTTATGAAATTAATCCACCTGATATCATGTAATTCAGTTGAAAGGGGGTTTTTTATGCATGAAAGTTTTCACAATATGATGGTATGCTATTTTTCCTCAGGAAAAAAATTTAACCTACTTTGCCATATTTTCCAAAGTTACTTTCTTGAACATTAGCCACAACATTGCTACATTGCTGATCGTATGTGGTTATTGGTCTTTAGCAAATGCATTGTATAGGCTTTCATTCCAAATCTAAAACAATCTGCAGTTATACTGTGAATGTATTTTCCTTGGATTCTTTGTATTTATCTATATGATAACATAAATCCTTCATTTGCACAGAGCTTTATGTCGTCAATTTGCATAGATCTTTCACAGTTGTAAAACCAAGTGTTAGTAATTTACCTGACACATTGAAATTATCTCTTTAATTCCAGATGATATGCCACTTCTGTGAAGAAAGTAAAGATTGTATCAGTTAGAGTTTACACAAACAAATATCATCTAAATTTATAATGCAGTGTCTTTCTAGTTATTTCATGTGCAGTAACAACAGACAGAGTGTTAAAAAATAAAACCCCTTTGATTTGCTAGGTTTTTCTTCTGTAACCAGTCAAAACAAAGACCATGTTTCAAAGTGACAATTCACAGTTACATATACAAAATAATTAACACAATAAAGAGAAGAGGAAGAACGGAAAGGACCCAGTAAACAAGTTAGAATTAAGTGGAAATGAGGGTACTGTGACCACAGAGCATTAAACGTATGCAGAGCCAGGTTGTCATTGTAAAAATGAGAAATGAAAGTATAAAGAGTAACTGTTACTGTAACTGCTCTATATCTCATGGGCTTTCTTTAAAAAAGTAATTGTGGAAAATATTTTATGCAGATGAGAAAGGCCTTTAACAAGGTTTGAGATACTGCTCATTGGGGATTAAAATTACTTTGACATTGACCATTGAAGAAGGCTACATGTTTCAGAGGGTATTATAAGACTGAGTTCTTTTATAATAAGCATAGTTCAAAACTAAATAATGCTGTTGAATAATGCATAAGAGCCTAAAAAATGAACTCGCATTCTCTCCACTTAATCCCAGTTCAAACTTAAATACATGTGGATGTTTGGCTCAATAGTTAACCTGCTTTTTTGTGGGTGCACTCAATGTATTTTTGGCTTGCAGTGATCTTAAGGTAAAGCTATCATGGCTTTATTGGACAGATTTTTATTCAGAGTAGTCCAAAGGAGTATGACTTGCCCAAGGTCATTTGATGGGTTTATATAGCTGAACGAGAATTCAAATCCTGGCCTACCAGTGTCTTAGTCCAACATTCAAACCACTAGAACCTTCTGGTCCCCCTCAATGGATTGTCACCATGTCGTAGTGAAGGGGCTATGTTTTCCAGTGCATCTGTGAGTGAAGCTGTCAGAGTCATGTACTTCCAGAGGGATTTCCCACATTGGCAGGGTCACTGGGGAGGAACCAGATGAAGCACAATCCAAAGACCTCAATGGCAAAGCAGGTGGATGATATGGCACCCATTGCCATTAATGAATTACTCTCAATCCCAGCAGGCAACTATCATAATCTATGAACCAACACTAGATGTTGATGACATCAATGAAAACTTCTACAGTAAACTGGATACTATCCTTTCTGATATACCTAAAGAGGACAAAATCATCCTTCTGGGTGATTTTAATGAAAGATTTTGACTACAGGAACTATAAAAGAAAGACATGGTTGGAAACAGCAACTTGAATGGCATCCTATTTCTCACCAACACAACCTTATCATCACCAACACTCTTCCACCAAAAAAAGTTTAAGACATCATGGAAGCACCCCTGGACAAAGCATTGGTGCCTCTTATACAATGTAATTATATGTGCCAGAGACTGCCACAATGAACTTTTCATGAGAGCCATGACAAGTGTTGATGACTGCTGGACAGACCACTAGGGCGGTGCAATTTTTTTTATTAGTCATCATAAGTTGGATCAAATTCATTAAATTCATAATTACAATGTGATATTTGACACATAGATGTGGCCCGCACCAAAAACTTTAGAATCAAAACTTACCCAATACTTTTTAGTTTTAATTTTGTAAACCTCAGAAGCCCCCCAAAGTAACTTTCATGTTCAGCACAAACAAGCAAAGCAAATCCAAGCCAAAAAAGCTGCCATTCCTCTTTAAATTAATGGCATCTCGCCATTAGGAGAGGGAAGCAGCAGGGAGAAAGCAGATTTCAGTGGGAAAGAGACTGAGAAAGCATGGAATTCTTGGAAATGTAGTTTTGGAAGGTGAGGAGCCCTATGCCAGAGAATTCAAAAAGCCTTTCCCTAAACTACATTTCCCAGAATTCTGCTCAGGATCAGAAAGCTCCAATCAGTATAGAGGTGAGATGTATCCCTCTGTAGCAGCAGCCAGCCAGAGTTCCAGTAAACTGTTGAATCTGCAAAGAGGAGGATTGATTGATACTTCTAGTAAGTACATTTAATCTAAATCTAACAAATGCTAATTGTGAATATCTGATTAACAAATCTTAACATATGATTATAAAGTCAGAATTAGTATTTACAGTTATTCCCTAGAATGGCAGCACTGAGTAAAATTTTCAAACGAAGAATTGTACCTTAAATATTGTTTTAATTCACTTTGATTTCATAGAAAGCTCCAGTACAAAATATTAGTCCATGGTAATCCATCCAGCCAATGTTTTTGACTTCTTGAATATAAGCAGAGATACGTTTTTGATACTTGAAAATGTAGTCTCAGTTTATACTGTTTTCATTTAAAGTGTAAAGTCTGTGTACTGCTACTACAGCTTTTAAGAAAAAGATAAGCAACGTTAGGATTCTTTGGTCACCAGTTTTCAATGTAAGGCCTTATAGGAAGAACTGTACATGCAATTTTATTACAGATTCCTTTACGATTATTATATCTTCTTTCCTCTTTTCTTAAAAAATAAACTCACAGCAGAATAGGAAGTGAATTTTAGCGTATCTTCTAAGAATTCATGAATGGATGGTAGGATAGAAATAACTTTATGAATAAAAATACAAGAATGCATACAGGATACATTGACCCTAGTTCTTTTGCTTTACCAACAAGTTATTCTAGATCAGCATTTTTCAAACTCTGCTCCTTCAGGTGTTTTGGACTTCAGCTCCCAGAAATTCAAGCAGGCTTACCTGCTGTTATGAATTGTAGGAGTCCAAAATATCTGGAGGAGCACAGTTTGAGAAACTCTGCTCTAGATATTAACCACCCTCTTCAGGCCTTAGGAATTCAGAGTTACTGCTTCTTTGATTGAGACAATCCTCCTAAAATGAAACTGTAGTCTTCCTCTTTTTAAACTGCCTTCAACTTTTCCAAGATTTATCATCATTCAAATGAGTCAGGACATCTCATGATATGACCAAAGAACAGTAGCCTGAGTTTTATCTTTTTGACTAAAATCACTACATGGAGTTTGTAAAACATTTGCAAAGTCAAAGTAAATCATATACAATTTGTTCATTTGCAATAAGTAAAGTCTGTGAAAGTACTTCTAATATCAAAGTGCATCTGTCAATGTTCCTAAGGTGTAAAAGACCTACTGTTTTTAACAATGCATTTTGAAATACAGTGTGGTATTTTGAAATACTCTACAATCAATTTGGTATGTATTAATTAAAAGTTCATTATCTTAATAATGCTAATAAGAAAATAATATGCCCTTGGATGAAATATCAATCAATCCACTGGAATGACAGCACAGTATGTGCTTTTATAAATGGTTTGAGGAAATGCACAAAGGGTAAACCAGAAACACATTACTATAACATTAGAACACACTGTAGATTTATCTACTGGTATGTCAAAAATTTGTTCAGAGTTACAGTATAAGATCCTATTAAGCTAGTAAAAAAGGCTAAGCAAGAGTTTTCTGTCATTATTTCAATTCCTTAAAGTACAGAATGTTTATCATTAATGTACAAACAGTTATCTGGGAGATCAATGAACATGAAAGAGTAAACTACAGAGTAAACTACAGTGTTTACAGTATAATCATAGGTTATGTTATTGCTAATAGTGCCTCCCTATGGAGAAAGAATTTAACATAAGATAGTGTGATCCTTTCTTGTTTATTATCTTTTGTATGTAATTTTAAATATATAGGTAAACCAATTCAATTTTGGTTGCTTTTGGTATGAGAGAATCAGCCGTCTACAAAGACGTTGGCTAGGGAATGCCCATATGTGTTGCAATCCTGTGGGGAAGCTTCTCTCATGTCCTCCACATTGTCACAGGATGCCTATGCCTCACACCACAAGAGAAATTATACTGTTTAGCCAGTATTGCACTACCTGCCATCTGTCGGGAAGCAGTAGTGAATAATAAAGGAGCCAAGGCAATGACATCTCCGGCCCATCTGCTGTTCAGTCAGCACACCAATGCCTCAAATCAAGAAATAGTTTTCTAAGATCTACCGAGATACTCGCAGGAACACCTCAGCAAGCAAAAGTGGCAGGGAAAAAACCTGAAACCTCAAGCCATGGATGATATCTAATGAGAGACTCTCCCTGGGCACACAGCAGACTGGGCGACTTGGAAGGTGCTGAACAGACTGCACTCTGGCACCACGAGATGCAGAGCCAACCTTAAGAAATGGGGCCACAAAGTGGAGTCCACGACATGCAAGTGTGGAGAAGAGCAAACCACAGACTACCTATTACAGTGCAGTCTGAGCCCTGCCATAGGCACAATGGAGGACTTCCTTATAACAACACCAGAGGCACTCCAAGTGGCCAGCTACTGGTCAAAGGACATTTAATATAATGCCAAGTTTTTAAACTTCATGTTTTTAAATACATTACAACTGTACCCTTGGTTTGCTTCTGATAACAATCAATAATAAATTCATTTTTTTTCATGAGCTTCCATTCCATTCCATTTGTCGATAAGCTTACTATGCCTGTGCATGAATGTGATGTGACTTATGTGTGAAGATCAGATCAACACACAGCAGAACTATTCTCCCTTTACAGTTTTTTCTCTTTCATTCATGCATTAACCAAAACATTTGAGAAATACCTCTTCTTTTCCCTTCATACAAAGTCTCTCACAAAAATGATCTGGTAGTTATAACATCTCTTTACAGCTGCTCATAAATTTGCCAGGTCAAGATAAAGAGTTCCTAGCAAATGAGAGAAATGGCATTCTCCATCAGCCCCAATATTGAAGACAGGCCTGGATTACCCATAAGACCACCCTAGGCCATGGCCTAGGGGCCCAAGCCGAAGGAGGTGCAGATCACGGAACCCCCCCCCCCAAAAAAGTTGTCTCAGCCCGCCCCTGAGGGCGAAATGTCAGGAGAGCGTGCTTCTGGGAGGAAACGGGGAGAGCATGCTTCTGGGAGGAAACCTCCAGCAAGGTCTCCCTCCCTCCCAGATGGGCGCCGGCAGAGGAGAACGCAGCCGGCTGCAGGCGCCTGCCCCAGAGGGAGGCCTCTTCCACTTGGGTGGGGGAGAGGGACCAGCGGCAGCCTGGGGCAGGAGAGATCTCTCTCTCTTTCTCCACTGAGGAGGCAGCAAAAGGCGGGAAAGGAGGCCACTCACAAAGGACGCTGCCCTTTCAGCGGAGGCAGGAGAAGAGACGGGGCTGCTGGCACGTGCCTGGCCTCCGAGCTGCCACTCTTCGAGCAGGCTAGAGGAAATGGCGCCCGCTTTGGCTGCCCCACCAGCATCCTCTGCCGACAGCCTTTGCAGCGGGCAAGGAAGGAAAGGCAAAGTGCGGAGAGAAGCCCCTGCAGATCCCCAGCCTCGCCGCCCGCGGCTCCCCTGCCTTCCTCCTCCTCCTTGGATTTTGGCGCAACAGGATAAAGAGGGGGGTGCGGTAGGGGGCGTAATTCCAAAGTGTGGCCTACGGCACAAACATTTGTTAATCCGGGCCTGATTGAAGACCACAAATCACCCAGTGCACATAAAATGTAGCCAATGCAAGTATTTTATTTTATTTATTATTATTTCAACTTATGAGTCGCCACTCCCAGCAGGCTCGGGGTGACTTACAAATATTAAAACACAGTAAAAGCACTATAAAACACAGTAGATGGCAGAGACTGGCATCCATAACTAAAACAATGCAATGACAGCACACACCAGGAGTTATTGCTGGCCAAATGCCTGTACAAACAGGGTCTTACAAACCTTCCGGAAGGCTAGAAGATTGGGCAACACATGGATTGTGCTATTTTACAAAAGAAAATAGCAAATATGGCAAAACATACCCCTAACACTGCAGTTCATAAATATGGACGTGCAAAGTGGATATACAAATTACACTTTACTGAATCATAGGTAACATTTAATCATTTTTACAACACAAATGCATAGGAAAATCAAAGATTAAGAACATTTCCTCTTTCCCCCCACTGGCTCCACCCTCTAACTTTACTAGGAGCAGCAGCAGGAGGGAGGCAGGGCAGGGCACCATTCCTTCCTGCCAAATGTCAAAGATGGTCCACACACCACACACACAGCCCAGCCCCCAATTCCACTATTTCACTTCCCTCCCCTTCCCATCATTTTTGGCAATTTCATGGTTTGCCCTTCTTATTACCTAGGTTAAAAGCATCAGAGTTATTTAAGAGACCACTATTTCTGTGATGCTTTCCCCTCGGTCTGCAGAAGAGAACTGGGTTTAAAGACATGGCTTAAGATACCACTCCTCCTGTAATGCTTTCCCCTCAGTCTGCAGAGGAAATGAGTGGCAGTTGGCGAGGCAGACAGTGCTCTTCTCCTCCAATTGGCCCAACAGGAAGGGCTCTGAGGAAAAGATCATGCAGCTGTTCTCCGCATGGCGCCTGACACAAAAAGCAGGAGAGCAAATGGTACCTACTCCCGCTTGCACTCATGTCGAGCTTATTTTCATACTGGAAAAGAGGGCCCTGTTTCTTGCCCCCAAAGGAACTAAAAGAATGAATGAAACAAGAGAAATTGGTACCATGCACTACTCTACCATGTAGTAAAAATAGTTAATGTTTGAGGAATTCAAGGATAATGATGATGATAATAAGATTTATTGGTTTTGTATTTAAGTTGTATTATTTTTTATTTTCTTTTGTACTTTTGTGTTATACTGTGTTTTTTGTATGGATGGGCATGGCCTCATGTAAGCTGCCCCGAGTCCCCTTGGGGAGATGGTGGCAGGGTATAAATAAAGTTAATTAATAAATAAATAATAAAAATAAGCATAAGAACATAAGAACATAAGAAGAGCCATGCTGAATCGGACCTCAGCCCATCTAGTCCAGCATTCTGTATCACACAGTGGCCCCCAGTTGTACACGGGGATCTCGAAGAAGGGAGGGCAAAACCCTAACCTGCTCCCGACCCCCCACAACCAGTACCCAGGGAAATCCTGCCTACCTCAACCAACTCCGAGGTGGCACTTGAATGTCCTTTTCAGTAACTACCGATACACTTGGTATCCATGAATCTGTCTAATCCTGCCTTGAAGTTGTTCAGGCTGACAGCTGTCACAACCTCTTCTGGAAGTGAGTTCCATAACCCAATGACCCTCTGGGTGAAGAAATATTTCCTTTATTAGTCCTAATTTTCCTACCTTGGAGCTTCAGGATTGCCCTCTAGTCCTAGTGTTTTGTGACAAAGAAAATAATTTTTCTTTATTCACCTTTTCTATCCCATGCATGATTTTATAAACTTCGATCAAGTCACCTCTTAAACGCCGTCTTTCAAGGCTGAAAAGACCAAGGCGTTGCAACCTGGTTTCATAAGGGAGCCGCTCCATCCCTTGGATCATTCTTGTTGCCCTTTTCTGTACCTTTTCCAGTTCCGTTATATCCTTCTTAAGGTGCGGAGACCAGAATTGTACACAGTACTCCAAATGTGGCCTTACCATCGATTTGTAGAGAGGTAATACAACATTTGCTGACCTATTTTCAATTCCCTTTCTGATCATGCCTAGCATAGAATTTGCTTTTTTCACTGCTGCTGCGCACTGGGTTGACATCTTCATTGAGCTGTCCACCAAGACCCCAAGATCTTTTCCTGGTTTGTCTCGAAAGCTTTGACCCCATCAATTGGTAGGTGTAGTTGGGGTTCTTTGCCCCGATGTGCATGACTTTACACTTGTTTAGGTTAAAATGCATTTGCCACTTTGTTGCCCATTCACTCAATTTCGAGAGATCTTTCTGGAGCTCTTTTACAATCAGTTCCATTTTTAACTACCCTGAACAATTTAGTGTCGTCTGCAAACTTTGCTACCTCAGAATTCACTCCTACATCCAGATCATTAATGAATAAATTAAAAAGTAACGGACCCAAAACTGAACCTTTGGGGTACGCCACTTCTCACCTCTTTCCACCCAGAGAAATGTCCGTTTATTACCACCCTTTGTTTCCTACAGTTTAGCCAGGTTCCAATCCAGGACAAGACCTGTCCTCTGATTCCATGGCTGAAGAGCTTATTTAGGAGCCTTTGGTGAGGGACTTTGTCAAAAGCCTTTTGAAAGTCAAGGTAAACAATATCAATTGGGTCCCCTTTATCTATGTGTTTATTTACACCCTCAAAGAATTCTAACAAGTTAGTAAGACATGATTTGCCTTTGCAGAAACCATGTTGATGTTCTTTCAACAATGCCTGTTCTTCTATGTGCGTAGTAATATTTTCTTTAATAATGGTTTCCATCACTTTGCCTGGAACTGAGGTTAAACTGACTGGTCTATAATTTCCTGGATCACCTCTGGATCCTTTCTTGAAGATCGGTGTTACATTTGCATAGAGGTATGAGCCCTCAATGAAATATAGAATTTGTTAGCTCAATTTACTGTCTCCAAAAGTACTTAGTTTCCATTAGCTCAACATTTTATTTACTTTGATTACACTGCTTCCACCTCTGTTACCTCTCCTTTACCTGGATGGAAATAATTTCATTTTGATTGTATTGTGTCACAAATTTTACATATCATTCAAAGTATAATATTCTAATATATTTTTAAATTCATTTCTACTCCTTTAAAAAAAATGAAGACAAAATCAGTTGGTTTGGAATGCACTATAGCAAATCTAGAAGGTTCTATTGGATTTTAACATTTTTCAATACATCATAAGTTCATTTTTTAAAAAAGAATATATCAATTTTCATGAAATATTCTGAGCTCTCCATTTTCCTTCTCTAATTGGGGTTCTCAATATCTGTATTTCCTGAGTTTTCAGTTTCAGCAACACTCCTCCCCTAGCTTCAAATCATGGGTTTCTCAAAGGATTTATGTCTCTGGCAGTCATTTATACTCTGTGATATATACTTTTTCATTTAAAATTATTTTATGCCAACTTGAAGCATAGCTTGGAGGTAATGCACTACAACTAACAAGAGGCTATCAACATAGACTGAGGCCCCTTTCACAAAGCTGTATATAATCAACATTGATTTGGATTATATGGCAGTGCGGACTCTGTTAATCCAGTTCAAAGCAGATGTTGTGGGTTATCTGCCTTGATTTTCTGGATTATATGGCTGTATGGAGGGGTCCTGAATAACCCACACACACAATGAACACGCTCCTGGTTGCTTTCATGATAATACCGTTACCATGGAGTAAACTGAGTTAATCCAAATTAGCCTCATGTTAAGGAAAATTACGGGCGTAACTCAGAAGGTTGGCCCAAACTCCAGAACAAGTTTGGGCAACATGAGCAGCACAAGCAGGGCTGATGCAGATTGCCCACTGTGTCCATGGACCTGCTGCTATTGTCCCCTTTTCTCTATGCTCAAGGAGATAGATGGCTAGAGGGCTTCTAGCCTGAATATCAGCAGAGATGCTCACATGTACAGGAAGCAGAAGGGGAATTATCTTATTAACATTGGGCTAATCTGGATTCACTTGGCATATTTGATTATTTCCTTATGGAGTGTAGATGAAGCCAAAGAGAACCTGCTGGAAACCACAAGACCGATTTCATTAGTGCAGTTTTAAAATCAGGAATAGAGAACTGCACCACACAGTAGAGAAATAAAGATGGGAGAAAACAGACCAATCAAGATGTATCAACCAGTTGGCTATAAGATTTCCTGAGAAGTTTGGAACATCTATATTTTTCATTCCTTGGGGGGATTGTTCACATTTAGTATTCTGGAGAGAGCATCCACTTGTTCAACATTTCACTGCAGAAATGTTGAACAATTTCCCTCGAGGAAGAACACAGATGTTTGAAATGTGATGAGAAATCTGATCATCAATTTGTTAATCAGTCTTCTTGACTCTATCAGCTTCATTTTTTTCTTAATTCTGCCCAGTGTTCTGAAATTAAGTGACTTTGGAATACATTTTCATGTTTATAAGAGAAATAGGCATTTCTGCTTAAAGGTCAGGTTACTGAATTCTGCCAGTTTTATTCTCAAGCAAAGGTACACAGGATTGGATAGACATAGATAGGATAGACATAGATAGGATATTGCTGATGTATTTGACATCAACACAGAATGGTGAAGTCTATGGATAACCAATGGGTGCATTGATTCCTTACATCTGCTGGTTTGACTGGGCCATATGTTTTTTTCCCCCAGTACCTGAATCGTCACCGTTGCTATCACAATGGGGCCAAAAATAGAAAGTTCATTTCATTCTTGTTCTTTGTCAGCTTTTAATAGTTCTGATTGCCTAATTATCTGCTCCAGTGCAACAGCAAAATGTTGCAACATTTCATTTCCCCTAAAGGAATGAACACAGTCTCTAAGCCGTCACCATCTGCTTTCCCCATGTCTTTCAATAGTTACTCATTTTGCACCAAAACACACTTCTGTATTCTTACATTCAAATTTCATGTATGGGTAGTATATGGTGTGCAATACTTTGGTGCTCACTTTTACTCTTTAATGTATTAGGTTGAAGTTTTGTGTCATCCTTTGGGTTATAGAACCATTCTGAAGCATATGCACCAATAAAACATACTCCTTCGTTACTGCTTGGGCTCCAGTACACATCAACATTTTGTCACCTGTTCTTTTCAACCCTGATACCCATGAAACTTCCATTTCACCCCTTCCTAAATTAAAGTTTATTCCAAACAGATGGCCTTCAACTTTCCTGCTCAAAATGATTTGAGGGTTATGAATGTTTTAAGAGACCACAATTATGTGAAACCATAGCTATAACTGAACACCACTCCATTATTTCATTTCTAGTTCCAGCAAATTATAGTGTTGAACTGGAGGACCTATAATTTCCTAGAGAAGTATCCAATGCAACATGTCCAAGTGAAAATTTATATATTTCTACATTGTATTCTCAAAGTGCTGTGGTTTTTAGCTTTGATTATGTTTTTATGGATTTTAACTGTGAATTTTTTAATATCATGTATATTTAATTATATTTTAATGTTTTTTATGGTATACTTATAGGTTTTTAACTGTACTGAAATGATTTTAGTGTAAGCTGCTTTGAGTTTCCTTGTTGGGGAGAAAAGCAGGGTATAAATAATAATAATAATAGACTGGTATTCAGAGACAAATCTCAGACACTTGGATCTAATGTGCATGCATGCTGTGATGTTATGTACCACCTGTCAGCTGCAAAAGACCACCCAACTTGGATCTGCACGCATTATTTGCTGATCCATCACACAGTCTTAGACACTTGGGAAGTGTCTGACATGTGATTCAATACAACAGCCAGCACAGTGATCTTATTTGCTGTGTAATAATCTTGTTGTGTTTCAAATAATAATATTATTTATTATTTATTTAATTCCAGTATTTCTACGCTGTCCTTCTCTCGCTCACACACACACATCCCGGGGGGGAGGGGGACGACGACCCAGGGCGACTCATATTTGGCAGCAATTCGATGCCACAACATGCAAGCAAATACAACAATATAACAACAATTTAAAACAATAAATAAATCATTAAGTTAAAAACAATTAAAAACATTTGTCAACCATATAGCCATTCCAGTCCAATTGCATATCCAAAGTGCTGTTATGCCTGCTGTCCATTATTATTATTATTGATTATAATAATAGCCTGATATTCAGTAGGCGTGTTATCGAATGGAAAAATGCATTTCGGAAGTCGAATCAGATATTGGTTTTGCGCTGGTTTCGAATGTGAATCACTTCCGATTTTTTAAGTGATTTTATCTAAATGGATTCGGATGTATTCCGATAATCGGAAGTATTCGGAAATAGCATCCTGTTGCAACCTAGACCTGGAGGATCCCTCAGTAAACCACCACGTAGCAGCCGTGATTAAATGCTTTATTTAGAATAGGCAGAAAAAGAAGAAAGAAGATGCTCCCAGCATCCGAGTATTGCAAGGCAATAGTTCTAATAAAGTTCAAAGATCCAATAACTCAAGCAATAGTCTTGAACCCCAATGGGCTAAAATCCGGGATAAGTCCTTGGCAAACGATGGCTTGGCTGAATACTTGAGTCCGTGATGGGGAGGCTCTGCGGCCTGGTCCTGAACTTGAGTTCCGTGGAGCTTGGCAAGGAAAGCTTAACATTGGCGCGAGATCCCAAGCGCCAATGGGAACCAACTTAAATAGGTCCCCCATTGTTTTGGCCTCGGAGGCGTTGACTTCGGTGCAACTCTTTCTCAGGAACAGTTTGTGGGCCTGACTTTCCCAAGCCTCCCGAGGAAGGCAAATATGTCAGCTCGTTAGCAGCTGCACCTGGAGAAAAGGGGGAAAGCGAGGGAAGAAAGAAGGCTGTGTCTGGCCTTGACTGCTGGCTGACTTGGAGGCCTCTGCAAAGGTTTTCTCTCAGACTTGGCTGGTGACTGGGATTCAACATGACTTTTATCTGGCTTGGCTATGGAGGCAGGCTGGGGCATGACACATCCGCGATTGCACAATGCGTTAAAATCAGCAGAAGGAAAAATCAAAACTACGGGGAATCCCATTTCCATCCATTTTTGACCATTAGTAATGACAAAACTAGCCACTGGTACAAAGCACTATTAACACATTAAGAAACAATTTTAAAAATGGGCCATGAAATTAAAATGACATCCGAGTCCATTCCAAGAATGGCAATGGAGCTCTCGGAATGCTGAAGCCACTTCCTGTTTGGGGCGCTGTTCTTGATATCGCTTCAATTATCGGAAGTCTGAAAAAATCATCTGAAAATCAGAAGTATCCGATTATTGGAAACAGGCCTAATATTCAGAGATTGATCCCAGACAGTTGGACCTAATGCGCATGTGTGCTGTGATGTTATGTTAATAATAATAATAATAATAATAACCAGACATTTTGTGTATAGGCATAATGAATGCACAAGAAGGGATCCTCTCTTTCCTCCATTACTGCATCTAATGGCTTCTCAGTGGGAAGGTTAACATGAGAGCCTCATTTATCCATAGGAACACATTATATAACTCAGACAAAATCAAGAAAAAATGTTTCAGGTTTGAAGCTTGTCATATTTTCCCCTCCAGCAGACTTCCTTAAATATTACTATCAATGGGTGGAGATTTGTTTAGCATGTAGGATATGTTACTCCACACAATACCATGTTTGTTAAAATATATTGGATGTCTGTCTCATGAGAAAAGTGGCTTACAGATAACGGATAGAAAATCTACAGGAAACATATGTTGTCCTATTGCTAAATGGAAAAAAAATCTATTTATAACTGAGTTGTCGCATTTGATTCACCTTTATCTTCCCTATTTGCCTGTTATAAAAGCTTATGTTATATGTCTGGGTGAGCATGTCTGCTTTTATTGAAGTCAACAGTAAACATTCTATTTACTGAAACTGGAATTCTGCTTTTATTAATTGCTGCCATCTAGCACTTTTTAACATAAAGGAAGGTCACAGCTCATTACAACATTTTCCGCAGATAATAGTGTCATTTTGGAACCATGTGCCACTTTTTAGCTATGTGAGTATTAATTTATTTTTTAAGGTGGGAGAACCATTATTTTTTAAAGTATCCTCATATCTTATGATACGGATAGATACTGCTGTTATCATAATTTTGAAGCTCCCTAAATGCTTTCAACACAGTGTTTGCATATTAGTCATGCTCCTTTAGAAACCAATGGCTGTCTGTCTCTTTGTTGTATCCATAAATCTGGGAGGGTTTTCTTAACTGACATTTAAAAGTAATAGAAAATACTAATTATGATCTGAGCTATAACACCTGGCACACAGTTTTAATTATATTGTATAATGCAATTCTAAAGTCACACATATCCATGGAGAGTTGAAAAATCGAAAAGCTACTCCAGTTATTTTTATTCTTTCTATAAACATGACAAATGTGGCTTTCATAATAGTAATAATAATAATAATAATAATTTGGAACAACTGAGATAAATTACTTTTTTCATCTCTTGACATGAATGTTACTTAACAGCCGTTGTCTGCAGAATAATCTTTCCTATTTATGATGCATCCCTTAGTTTTCATTCTCAATTTTCTTTTTTTCAATTATGTACTTCTAACTAACATTCCATAAATAAATGTGAGGTTAGAGACGTCAAGGAAAATGTCTATATGAAATCTACTTATGTAAAAAAAAATCTACTTATGTAAAATGTATTGGCTTCCTTATGTTCCAGCTTCCGACAAAGTGAACTGTGACAAAAAGAGGTCATAGGTATCACTGAAAATCATGGAATAGTGGTGTAATATTTGTCATTTTTATTTTATCTTTCATCCAATGGGTAGATATAATATTGCATGCATATTTTTATTTACTTATTTATAAATGCAATCCCCCCCAAAGTTTATTTGTTAATGTAATCTTCTCTCCTCAAACCAGTTATCAATGTAAAATTAAACATGATATTGTCTCTGGCATTACTTCGCGAACGAAGATTCTTAGGAAGGACTCATCCCATGCTTTCTACAAGTGCGTTGATGACTAAGGAGGTTGGATGTGTCCTTTGAGCCTGTGCAATGGATTTTTCTGGTGGAGCGCAGCGTGCACAGAACTGGCCTCACCCTTTAAACCAAAGGTTCATCTGCCGGGGCCTAGCAAGCTTAGGACGGTGGCAGCAAGGTCCTCAGGTCGTAGGTTTGATTTGAGTTTCCTTCTCTAGATGGTTGACCTTACAGAGTTAGACAAGCACCATCTGCCCAGGTTTGAAATCAGAGTTTTCCTTCTCCTAGGATGGTTGCCAAAAGGCTAGAGAGCCCATCCTGCCCATTGACGCTCTTTGTCAAACCCTTCGGTTGTGACCTGTCTGGCATGGGAGGCCCTACCAGTGGCTATTATGCCACTGCCAGCATAGCTCACAACTTCATTAGGGTACGCAAGCCTCTCCCCTACGACAAGGGGGTGCCAATGGAGAGGACACAAATATATACACACATATACACACACAAAACACATATACACAGACTGGGCCACAGCAATGCGTGGCAGGGGACGGCTCTCGGCATTACTTCATGATCAAAGATTCTTAGGAAGGACTCATCCCACGCTTTTTACAAGTGCGTTGATGACTAAAAAGGCCAATCTGAGATAGGCACATTCGGTTGCAGAAAGCACAGCAGAAAGTCTGTGAAAGCAGAAACATGATACACTATCACAATAAAGGGGGGGAATCACCAAATCAACATAAAATATATTGTATTCATGAATTTGAACATCTGAGAAAATAAAAAGCAGACTGCCTCACAGTGTGTTTGAATTACGTTAGGAGCCCTTGAGAAAAACCACAAGCTCCCACACAATTTCTAATTTTGGCCAAATTAAGGCATGCTTAAAAATTAAGTGAGTCCGCTATTAAAAATAAGGTGACTGTTTTCCCTCCTGTAACTCCAACACTTCATTGAAAGAGTTGTGAAGTTTGGGATAGAAGATAGGAGATTAAGAGTGAGAGATGATTATAGCCTTCAAAGATTTGAACAGTTGTTACACTATGGAACAACCTCGTAGCTCGTAGCTGCAGCTAGACCGACCACCTGCTCCCTTGATCCATGTCCCTCTTGGCTAGTTAAATATTGTCTAGAGAGATTGCGTGACCCCCTGTTGAAGATAATTAACAGCTCCCTTAAGCAAGGAGTTTTTCCAGAGGGATTAAAATAGGCAGTAGTCTCTCCGCTGCTGAAGAAACCGAATTTAGACCGATCGGTTCCCTCCAGTTACTGCCCGGTGTCGAAACTCTCGTTCCTGGGCAAGGTGATTGAGAGGGCAGTAGTGGAGCAGTTGCAGCAGTTTCTAAATGATACAACCAGATTAGGTCCCTTCCAGTCTGGCTTCCTTATAGGGCATGGGACGGAGACCGTTCTGGTCGCCATCTCAGATCAGCTTCGGTGCCAGCTTGACAAGGACGGTTCAGCGCTGCTTGTGTTATTGGATCTCATAGCAGCATTTGACACAGTCGATTACAATCTTTTGGCCCACTGCCTTGCCATTGTTGGTGTCAGGGGGATAGCCTTGAACTGGCTGTTGTCCTTTTTCCACAACCGAGGTCAGCAAGTGGAAAGGGGAGTGCTGGTCTCTGAGAGATCCTCACTAACTTATGGGGTGCCTCAAGGAGCCATCCTCTCCCCTTTGTTGTTTAACATCTATATGCAACCACTTGCTCGGCTGGTTCGAAGTTTTGGGCTGGAGTGCTATCAGTATGCTGATGACACCCAGCTTGTTCTGAGGATGGAGGGCTGTCTGGATTCTGTGCCTGGAAATTTCCATCAGTGCCTTGAGGCCATTACTAGATGGCTGCGTGCCAGCAGGTTGAGGGTGAATCCAGCAAAGACGGAGATACTATGGTTGGGTCGTCCGGACTGTGGGGTGGTCCAGCTTCCTACCCTGGACGGCGAGGCACTATGCCCGTCACCTTCAGTAAAGAGACTGGGAGTCATTTTAGACTCACTGCTGACAATGGAGGCCCAAGTCTCCGCTGTTAGCAAAACTGCTTTTTTTCCATCTGCAGCAGGCTAGGCGGCGGGCCCCCTACTTGTCCAGAGACGACCTAGCCACTGTGATCCAAACCATGGTCATAAAAAACTAGACTACTGTACTGCCCTTTACATTGGCCTACCCTTGTCTGTACCCAGAAACTTAAGCTCATCCAGAACGCTGCTGCTCGACTTCTCATTGGGACCTCAGTGAGGTGTCACATAACACCTATTTTGCAGCAGCTTCACTGGTTGCCAATCGAGCACCAGATCACCTTCAAGGTGATGGTGTTAACCTTCAAGGCCTTGCATGGTCCAGGGCCAGTGTATCTGAAGGACCATCTCTCCCCCTACCAACCCCAGAGATCACTTCGTTCTGAAGACCTAAATCTATTGGAAGTACCCAGCTTCAAGGCCATTCACCTAACATCTGCGAGGCACAGAGCCTTCTCTATTGTGGCATCATCACTCTGGAACACTTTGCCTAACGAAATTCGGGCCCTACGAGACTGGTCGGCATTCTGCAGGGCCTGTAAGACCCATCTGTTCCGGCTGGCCTTTGAATCTTAACTTTGTTTTAAACAAATTGCTAATTTTTCTGTATTATTAATATTTCTGTTTTACTGGATGTTGTGAGCCGCTCTGAGCCCTCGGGGAGTGGCGGCATACAAATTTGAATAATAAATAAATAAACCTTTTCTCTGTTGGACCAAAGAGTAGAACCAACAGGTGAAAATTGCAAAGAAGCAGATTTCAGTTAAATATTTGGACAAATTTTTGTAATTAAACAATTGTATGATCCAGTGTCCTTCACTAGGTACATTTTAACAGAGGCTAGATGACCAAATATCGGGTATATACTGTACAATGTAAGTTGAAATGGACTCTAAGAACCATCCAATCCTATCCTTACCAGTCCAATAAGCTATAGCAAAAGCATCGCTGAAAAGTAGTATTGCTGGTTCTTCCATATAGCAATGCCATGCAAAGTTTACAATGAAGAAGTAGCCATTAACACATCTTTTCTCGATGGAATGACTGCAGAAGATCTACCTAAATTCAATAATAATCATTTTTGTTTGGTTTGGTTTTGCTTTGTTCTGCTGTGATGTGCTCTGCTCTGCTGTGCTGCAAAAAAGTGAAAGAAAAAATGTGTCAAATTTTTAGAGATGATGACATCAATAACTGCATCTTTAAGAATCTTGGTTTGTAGGATTCATAAAGACTGTTGGCAGAGCTTCCCAGATCAACCCAAAGGAAATACAATGCAAGGAGTTAAAAGTTGCTATGTTTGCATGGTACATTTTATAGTTAACCTGCCTTGTCAGGAGGCACAACATTTCATACCCTGACAGCATAAATGTGGAGAAATGTGTGTTTTTCACATTGAGTCATGCCAACAATAGTTGGCAAAGGCTACTTTAATTAGTGAGCATGCAGCAAAATATTGATAGTGGTGTAATTAAAAGAGTGATACTTTACTCCCTATCATCCGCCAAAAAACAAACAAACCCCAAAACATTTATTTCATCTTTTCTTATTTCACAAAAAACTTCCTTCAAACATTTTTTGCAACTCATGCTGAGAAACCTTAAAGAGATCCAAGGACAACTATAACAAATCTATTTCTAGGAAATGACAAAAAGGAGAGGAATTGAGATGAAAAGGACAACATAGAAATTAATGATGGATCAAAGCACTAATATTCTGATAAAATATGTTATTGCTCCCAATTTTCTCTTCCTTCTTATCTGTTTTCAAATTTTCATGGATATTGTATACCATACAAAATATAATTAAGGATCCTATATTTCACTACAGAGTTGTTGACATCCTTTTATGCTGGATGAGCAAAACTGATTCAATCAATCCTCTTCAGTGTCATAAAGAATTGATAGTTAAAGAGCAGTGAAATAAAGTAATTCATATTCTAAATTTGCAATGAATTTTCTCACTCTTTCTCTTTCCCACACACATTGTTGTCTGTCCTTCCATATTAAGTATTTCCCTGTTTCCACCCCAAGACCTATTGTGATTAAATGATAGATGAACCAGGGGTGGGGGGGTGGGTGGGTTGGGTTTATTTTTTTGCAGCAAATATATAAGCATTCATTACTTGGGTACCAGACTGATGACTTGCAAATGAGTATGCAGTGCAGAAAAACCCATTCTCATATGTCTATTGAGTACTTTATGGCCTGGAAAACATAAAGGAAATCAATTTTTCTAACAATGGCACATACAAAAGTGATTTCCAAAAATAAGAAAATCAGATCTGGAATCTGGCTGCGGTCATACACATACTAAATCTACCCCATTAAAGCAGTGGGAGATTTCCCTCCTATGAACAACCTTCACATTCACTTCAGATCATAGAAGGAAAGTTGTGTTTGTGGTGTGTTTATGCATAGAGTTGTGCATTCTCAGCGGATGCATATACATTTGCCTTTGCTGTAATTCAATATCCCTCTCCTTGTTTATTAAGCTGTGCATTTAGTTGTTCAATGTTGTCACTTAATAAAAAGGATTGTGCAGGGAGATCAGAGCATAAATCCATGCATGGAATTTAATGCTGGAAAACATTGATGCAGGCTCTCAGCCAAGAGGTAACATTTTAAGACCTTATTTCTCTCCTTAAAAGAAAAGAGAAGTTTATCATTCCATGCAATTCTATGAGCTATCCCCACAGTAGATTCAAGGTGAGTCTCATAATGTTATATTTTCTGAGATCTTCTTTTCCACACCGAAGATTAAAGTATGCCCAATTATCTGAAGGCAATGGATCACCATAACACCAAGTGCAAGCCAAGCTCTTTAATTGGTTCAATTAGCTTCAACTTTTGTCATATCATCTCGTGAGAGAGGTCTAGTAGAGAAGAGGGCGCCACAATTCTATAAAGCTCAACTGGATAATAATACAAGTTTTATTGAACATAAACATAATTTGTGAAACCTTGAAGAACAAGGAGCTCAGAAGCACATTGAGACACTCTGTGAATAGCAATGATCTACTTAGCAAGATTTTTTTCTTTGTGTAACAAACACACTACTGTGGCCTGCTTTAGTCTGTGATAGTTGCTGTTCCATCCCTAGAGTTACTGCTGTTTTGTTACTATGGGGAAGGGACTCATATCTTTATTATCATCTGCCATGTTTTGCACAACCTCCTAGCTCTTTGTATGGAGAAGTGGATGATGTTTAATGTGTTCACAGTGTTAATGTTCTTGTTTTGAAGAGGTCAGTAAAATCTCTCTCTTTTTGCTCTATTTCTTTTAGAAAAAACTTTTTTTAAAAAAAGGAAAGGGCATGCTTTGACAGCACATCTGCAAAGAATTCCTTTTGCATGATGAACACACACACAGAGGTCAAAAGCCCTATTCTCTATGGGTAGAAATGGACAGCCTCTTCTGTTCCCTTTCAGGCTAAATAAACACACAAGAGGGGGAATGTGCAAGCATTTTCTTCCTTGTCATATCTCTACTCTCTGAAAAGCTACAAATCTAAAGGGAAGAGTTTGTCTGAAGCCAAAGCATAAGAAAGAGCCTCTCTACACAGTTCTGATCTCCAACTTTCCAAATCTATAGCTTACCAGAAGTGTCTTGTTAACTAGAAGAGGGTGTTGATTACTACCCAAAAATGAGTCTATAATGAATTGTGATGACTGAGGATACAGAACTAGTATGTTCCCCACTGTATGTTTTATTCAATCCAAAGGAGAATGTCTGTATAAGATTCTTAATGTGAGTTCATCATGGAAAGGGATTCCATAAAAATAAGGGACAATAAAATCATGTCACCAGTCCACAGTTGTTAGCTACTTACTTTGAGTCTATACATACTATAAATGTAATTTTAAAAAATATTTAAAAACTAGTAAAAACTTTATTTGAATTTTCAAAAATTTTGATGAAGAGAATCCTGAACTTTTCACAGTTCTGTACTAATTCCATGCATAATTCTAACATTGCTGTTTGCCATGAAAATGGCATTTTATACACAGGAAGCAGCATTTTCTGTGTGGAGAATAATGTTGTAATCTATAAATATTAATCTAGGAAATGATGTAATTGGGAATATATGTAACATTAGCACATGGTTGATTGCATAGAAAAGAGCATAATGTGGGAAGCAATAGCACAAAGATTTCTGGACAGAAATTAATACTTCTTCGTTGTGATTATTTTGGTTTACCTGAACGATTCCCCGTACCATACGAACATGTGGCCCAGTTTTGTGTATACGAGAGGAGGAGCGGTCTGCCCCCGCAAACTATTAAGGGCAAGCTAGCAGCGCTGGCCTACTGGTTCAAGGCCCAGGGCCTGCCCGACTCTACTAATGATTTTCGCATACATAAAATTCTAGCGGGGTGGACGAGGGACCACGGCAAATCCTCTGACGACAGACAGCCTCTAACTCCCAGTATCCTGAAGGGGCTTAAGCAACTGTGGCCTAGGGTGTATAAGTCACAATACGAGCAGAAGTTGTTCCACGCGGCAGCTTTGACGACCTTCTTTGGAGCGCTGCGGGTAAGCGAGCTGGTCGCGGGCTCCAAATCCGACTCCTCTCATCGCGCCTTGCTGGCCTCCAATGCCAAATTGGGACAGGGCAAGTTGGAGATCAAGCTGAGGGCATCCAAGACCGATCAGCAAGGGAAGGGGTGCCTAATCGCACTGTCGGGTGCCTCGGATGGCGAATTGTGCCCGGTCACGGCCATGGCTCGTTACCTAGCGCTCAGGGGCAACTCAGCGGGTTACCTTTTCTGCCACCAGGATAACACGCCCCTTACGAAGTATCAATTCTGGATGGTTACGGCCAAGTGTCTAGATTTGTTGGGCCTGGGGCAATACAAATTTGGGGCACATTCCTTTCGGATCGGCGCAGCATCAACGGCCGCCGCAATGGGCTATGAGGCCCAAGCGGTTAAGTCCCTGGGGAGATGGAAGTCTGGTGCATACAAGGGATATGTACGCAGTGTTCTGTTATAACATGTTATCGTTTCAGGTCCGGCCGGGCTGGGGCATAGGCAGAAGGTCTTGGTGTGCGGACACAGTTACATCTACTGGGCTGAGAAAGAAGCGTGCAAGACCCCCTATGGACAGCACCTGGGCCTTGCCTCCATTGCCACCATGGAGTGGAGAGGTAGACCTGGTCTACACTGGGACGGCCTGCTCCCCCTGTTGTTGGATTCCAGGAGCGGGTTTCCTCCTGACGTGTTGGTCATCCACCTCGGTGGTAGCGACCTTGGCCTTCTGTCAGGCAAGGCGCTGTTCATGCAGGCCTGAGCGGACTTACAAAGGATTTGGCAGGCATGGCCCTGGGTTCACATCGTATGGTCCGCCATCACACCACGATACAAGTGGTCGGGTGGAGGGGACGTGAGGATGCTGGAGAGAGCACGGAAGCGAGTGAACCGGGCCATGCGGAACGTGGTGACCAGGGCCAACGGATCATATATTGCCCATCCTGAGCTCAATCTTTTTAACCCTTCAACTTTTCGGAGAGACAGCGTTCATTTTTCGGATTCTGGAAATTTTCAATTCTTAGCAGATTTGCAGAAGGGCTTAGCAGGGGTGTTAGAAGACTTGGTGGGGGATGGGGGGCAAAATAGACATCTGCCCCCAATCTGTGGCAGAAAATACATAGGGAAACTCCCTTATTTTGGCAGGCATTCAAGACACCCCCCGTTGGGGCTGAAGGCCATCATGTTAATACTCAATCAAAGTTCAAGTTGATCGGGGAAGTTCGGTTGTATGGCCTGGAATGGGACGAGTCTGGTCTCAATATCTTGTAGACCAGAACTCGCTCCCATTCCCTTTAACGGGGTGCCTTGGCTGGTTGTCAAGGAATACAGATGTTTCGCCCGCAAATTAACATCGAAAACAGGTAGGGTGGCTACCTGAATTGGATACACCAAATTCCTGACACCCCTCGAGTTAAGGTTGAGGACAGTTAAATAGGTAACAATTCAAATAAATGTTGCCCAATTTGAACCCAACCACTGTTGTCGTGTGTCTTCTTTCGGGGGTGGGCAGGCAAGGCCACCTTCCCCCAATGCATATTGAGAGGAAGGTGCTTTGCCTCCCTCCCATGAGGAGGTGAAAAGGGGGAGGATCCAGAAGGAGCCTCCCTGCAGCTGGGGCGGGGCTTCATCCACCAGAAGCCAGCCCCAGCTGCTCACTTCTTCAGGAGGCAGCGACCCGCCACTCCCGCCCATTAACAGTATCGGCCCGGCTGCCCGTAAAAAGGAACTGGGGAGGAGTTTTCCCCCCTCCATTGATAGGGAGTTTTTTCACCTACCCCCCTTTACTGTTTAGGGGCTAGATGGGAGGGGTGGTTATAAGTAGGCTTAGCGGAAAATAGATAGGGAAACTCCCTTATTTTGGCAGGCATTCAAGACACCCCCCGTTGGGGCTGAAGGCCATCATGTTAATACTCAATCAAAGTTCAAGTTGATCTGGGAAGTTTGGTTGTATGGCCTGGAATGGGATGAGTCTGGTCTCCATATCTTGGAGACCAGAGCTCGCTCCCATTCCCTTTAACGGGGTGCCTTGGCTGGTTGTCAAGGAATACAGTTGTTTCGCCCACAAATTAACATAGAAAACAGGTAGGGTGGCTACCTGAATTGGATACACCAAATTCCTGACACCCCTCGAGTTAAGGTTGAGGAGAGTTAAATAGGTAACAATTGAAATAAATGTTGCCCAATTTGAACCCAACCACTGTTGTCGTGTGTCTTCTTTCGGGGGTGGGCAGGCAAATTAATACTTCTTCATTGTGATTATTTTGCATGCTGAATATGCCGTTTCCTTTAAAAGTGATATTTTCTGCACAAGACAACCACATAATTTTATGTTCACAAGAAATCCCAAATTGTGAGTAACTTTCATTGTTACCTCCAAGAAGAACATTAGTAAAGAAGTGCAACCCTGATACATATTCCTTTTTCATCAGGCGAGATAAATAATTTAGCATGTTATGTTTCTAAAACAAAGCTTTCTTAAAATGTATTTGAATAGTATTTTGCAAAATGTTGCTAACCAGAAGGATACGTATCTTTTTTCAGTTTAACGTTTGGAAAATGGATGGAGAAAACAGAAAAATGAAAGAAATGATTTGATTTTCATTGAAATTGTAATGAACTGACAGAAACTTACTGCTGCAAAACTTGACTGATTGGGAGCAGTCAGCAATGAAAAGAATTATTGTTTGATGAATGTATCAGAAGAGGGTATGAAATGCCAGGAGAGAATTTTGGTAAGCCATTATTAATTTCCATAATTGGAATGCTTAATGCAATAATGGTTAATGTTATACTTTCAAAAGCTACATAACATACATTTCTATATCTAAATCCACAGCTCAAGAAGACAATGGTATCCAATCTATATGCAATATAGAATGTAGTGGAGTGGTGAGAAACTAGGTGTCATATGTATTAATGTATAAGTTGACTTCATGTATAAGCCAAGGGCAGGTTTAAGTCACAAAATTATAGATTTTGATATGACTTATGAATATATCAAGGGGCAACCCATGGGAGGGGAAAGCACCAAATCTATTTCACCACCCAGGCATTGAGTTGCATAGTGGAGAGAGTAGAGGGTGTTGGTGATTCTTTTAGATTCTCTTAAGACTGAGTGAGCTCTTGCCTTTCATTAATCAGAGAAGGTTGAGTCCTTTTTGGATAAGGTAAAATAGAGTATTCACACTGACCTGCAGATAAATTGACCTAGATTTTTTGGGGTTGATTTATTTTTATTGAATTATCAAGACTTATACTTGAGCATATATCTTCAGACATGGACTATTAGTTTCAGGATTTCAAATGTTTTAAATAAAATTCTCTTGCAAATAGAAAACTAGAAAAGTGGAGAAAAATCTAGAACATCATTTCTTCTTGACATGCTACTTTTTGAATTTGAAAGAAATATGTTACAGGTGGAAAATATTCAAAAGGGGAAAATTGTAGTGTTGGTCTGTTAGAAAAAAATTCAAAACCATACAGTTGAGAAATACAATTTTTTTGGATAAATCATAATGGCATGAAATGAATTAGAGATGTTAGGTTGTTCCAGACTGTTAATCAGAGGAATATTCTGCAAGGCAGGGGGTGTAGTAAGAAAGAGGGAAACAAAAGAGGCTGTCTACACTTGGGGTCACTTGGGGGCAAAAAGTCGGGTCCATGGCCAAACCTTCCCCAGTCTTTCTATAAAGCATTCAGGAACTTTGGGGGCTAGAAACATGTGAAACATTGCTATCCAAAATCTATTTTAAATTATTTTATAAGATATGACTTGATGGAATTGAGAAGGCCCTTTCTATTGTGGCACCCAGTTGTGGAATCTTCCCTCTAAAGCCTAATTCACTCCAATATTGCTCTCATTTCAGTATTGAGTCAAAATGTGATTGATTCCCAAAGCCTTTTCGCCTATTTAGTAGGTCTGGGTAGTTTCGTTGGAATGCTTCTAAAAATCAGAATGAATTCAGATTAAATTCACTTTTGAAGTGGTTTTGAAGCAATGTAAGCAACCCGAAAGTGAATTGGCCATTTTGAAGCCACTGCCGCCATTTTTGGAGAGGAATCGGCGAAAATGTCCTATCTCCACCTTCTCTCCCCTTTGTTCTTTCTCCCAAGTCAACGCAGGAGAAAGAAACTCCAGAGCTTCTTACTGCAGCCCCAACTTTCTTTCCCTGAGCCCACCACCTCTTCCCAGTTCTCACCTTGTGTTGCCTCCAGAGCAAGTGGCTGGTGAAGCTGAACACAGTGCCCCAATCTCTAGCAGAGTCGGGTTTTTCCTCGTGGCATTGGCAGAAGGCTCGGGGGACTTGAAGAAAGCCATTTTGGGTGAGAACTGGGGGGAAAGCCGCATTAAATGTTAAACATGGTTTTCACCCCAGTTCTCATGCCAAGGGAAGAAATCTGCATCCAAACAGGGTTAAACATGAGTGAAAACTGGGGTGAAAGCTGGACCTTGGTAAAGCGCACCTTCTCTGATGGCCAAGGGGGCGCTGCAAGGAGGGGGCACTGAAAGGAGGCACTGCCACCCCTCCCTGTGGAAAACGTGGCCCCAGATCCCACAGAGGAGTGGCTTGGGCACCTGGGGCCAAAGCACCATGGAGGAGTTGAAACAGACCCACCTAGACTTCCTCCCTCCCTTGAATTCTTGCTCCCTACACTCTACAAAACATTGTCCTGTCAAATGGGAGCCAACAGGAACCAGGATGGCTTTCTCCAAGTCCCCTGAGTCTTCTGCCAATGCCACAAGAAGAAACCTGACTCTTCTGGAGATTGGGGCACTGTGTTCAGCTTCACCAGCCACTTGCTCCGGAGGAAAAGCAAGGTGATGACTGGGAAAAGTTAGTGGGCTCGGGGGAAGAAAGTTGGGGCTGCCATGGGAAGCTCTGGAGTTTCTTTCTTTCACGTTGACTTGGGAGAAAGAAATATTTATTTATTTACTTTATTTATATTCCGCTCTTCTCACCCCGAAGGGGACTCAGAATGGATTACAGTGCACATACTTGCAGACAATCCCTGCAGTTGAACATATGACATATAGACATGGCATTTATCACAGTATGCTACATACATTTTTGACATATCACATATTACATACATACGTTTTGACATATTACATACACATACAGAGGCAAACTTTCTGGCCACCAGGGGGAGCTGACACACTCCTCATCTCTCAGTGTTTTCCAGCGTCCCTTTGTTGTTCTTCCGCATTCCTGGGTTTTTAATGGCCCCATAAATTTTGCCTCCCCACTTAATGTGGTACCTTTATCTCCTACTTGACAGATGCATCTGTCTTTCGGGCTGCAATGGTCGACAGCAGGCTACACTTAAGGTCAAGCACCCACCTTGACCCGGGCAGGCTTCAAACTCATGGCCTACTAGTCAGAGAGATCTTATGCACTTAGCCAGCTGCACCACATTCCCGGCGCTGGGGGAGAGAAGATGGAGATAGATCCCTAAAGGCGGACCTTTAATGCGACTGTCACCCCAGTTCTCATGCGGAGGGAAGCCATTTGTGTCCAAATTGGATTAAACATGTGTGTCCACCATTAACAAAGCCATTCTGAAATTTTGGAATTTTTCCAAATAAATTTCGAAATTTTTCTGGAAAATTTCAGAAGTCAATCATATTCGAAGTGCCAGCGCCCCTACATCCAAAACGAGCTTTGAACCATTTTTTTATCCCCCAGGCCTAATATTTAGTGTTACACCAGTCCATACAAGTGCATTATTTTATATTATGTTCAGCTCTTTTAAGCCATTTCAGTCTGTCTTCTTTTCACTTACTAAACTATTTAACATGTTTCCTTTAAAATTGTTTTTATTGTTTTGATTGATCAACTTGATATTATTGTACATCACTTTGAAACCTTTAGATAGCAGGCAGGAAATACAGTAAATGTTTAACAAAAAAGGTAAATAAATAAGTTATGACAATATTATGGAAATACCAGATTGTTGAAGAATATTGGCAAAACAAGCAATGCAGACTGTGAAGAAAGCTTGAATAGGCCAGATGGAAAAATACCACATATCCAAAGCCATTTTCGGGGTGCAATGTCACTTAATCATTTTATGACAAAAACATTATAATGATGGATAGAGCTAAGGATGTTCCTAATTTCCAGCTAAAATTTGAGGAAAGAACAACTTGCTTCAGGTGTGTTCCACATTTCAGCTAATATGCAGAAAAAGGAAGCAAGATGGTTTGCAGAAAATGAGAGCATATTACTGAAGGGTGAATTACTTTATGATTAATGAGTCTTGCATGATTTCATGAGAATCAGGGAGGCTGGAAAAATTAAGCACAGAATGAAAGAATGTTCTACTAATTATAATAAATTACAAATGTACGTAAACTGTGTAAATTAATTTTCAAATGGAGGAAGAAAATAAATGGGGGAAATTGCAGCTACTGAAAGAAGGAAGTTGTTTATGTAAGAAAGCTTACTGTAGGTAAGCAAGGGAGTTTGTGGGTAGCAGCCAATTCAGAAATATAATTGATGACTCTACTGTTTGGTAACAAATGCCTTTCTTACAACTAATAGATGCCGTACAATACTGGTGATGAGCAGCTAACATTGTTTAAATGAACAACTACAACATGCCTACAATTGCTTTTTGTGCATCAGAAGAGGGAGATTTATGATTTATTCATAGATCTCTCTCACAATTGGTACAAACATGATATTTACATTTCCACAATCTTTACCTTATAAAAAAATAAATCCAGAACACCATTGGATTAACTTCCACAGCTACAGTACCGCAGGTGAGAGAAACTTGTCATTTTCACTGACAGTGGTGCCTGGGTTGTACATAGATACTCCATGGACTGTATTGAAGGATCAGACAAATTGAAGATGGATGGTCCCTGAAATCAACTTGTTCTAGATTTCTCAAGGAGTTGAATGTTACTTCAAGGCTGTTAAATTGAGCACATAAATAAACAGGTAGTGAATGTAACTGTTGTAAATGTTGTATGTTTAAGTACTTCACATCCACAAAAATCTAGCTACATGCTTTTCTAACTAACTGAAACTTTCAATTCATGATTAAGAGCAAGTTTGCACAGAACACATTACAGTAGTCAGGTTTTCATGTGATTAGTAGGAATGTACTTACTTTTATTTTTTATTACCATATGGAATTAATATTTCATTCGATTGTGATCATGTTTTCAAAAACTGCACATCTTTTAAAGACTATTCACAGTTTACAACTTAAGTCTTTGCAAAATTATCATGTTGTTTTTTCCACAAACAGCAGAATTTTCATTTCATTTCCTCTGCAGAAGATGCTGTAAATGGGGATGTCATCTGCATAAAATTCACACATGGTTTTCCCCATGGAAATCAATATTTTGTATACAGGAAAGTCTTTTAAGGTACTTCCATCTTGACTTACCTGTAAGCCTGAATCTTGAACTAGCTGCATTCCTGTATCCAGATCTGCAGATTCTCTAATTCACAACATCTCCATCTTTTCAGAGGTAAATCTTAGTTTATACACACTTATCCTCCCTCCCCCTAAAAAAGTCCTAGCATAGTGAAGGAATTTTTTACTAATATTGTTCACAACCAATTGTATCAATGTTGTTCCTGCTGTGAAAAATCCTTTGAAATCTGAAGTTTTCAAAGAGAAGGACATTTAGTGGTCTTGCAAGTCAGGACAATGTCCTTGGATAGGAAATGTTTTTCTTTCAGGATTTTCTTCATAGCAGGGAAATATGTGAATAATATTGTGGGTGCAATAATAATTCAAAGCCACAGTTAAATACAACAACATATGAAAAAGCAGATATTATAGTGTATATTTATATCAACTATGCCCTTTTTATCTGGTTTGATTCTAAAATTTATTTTCTTGTTTCACATTTTCTGTCCCTTTCCCCTATTTTTGCTTTCGTATGCATGCGAAGTTTCACTTTTCATGTGTACCATAATATGTACATTGTGAGATCTGATACATAAAGCAGAGAATGTTGAGCATGTAATGTATTTTATTAAATGCATTATTATTCAATTAACCAAATACATTGTTTGGCCACTTATTTTACCTGGCTTAATATTAGGTTTCTTTACGTGATGTTTCTTGAATTATAAAACACCATTTGTGTCTGTCTACATTTTAACAGAAAAAAAATGAGCAGACATCTGAATTTAGGATTGCTCAAGCTGTTGATTTTCCAAAGGTGCATTCTCCAGATAGAAATAAAAGCTTGTGTATATCAGTTCACAATAAGCAGCTTGAAACAAAGAACAGATAACCTGTAAACAACTTGTTCAGGCTATTGGTCATCAGTTGCTGCAGGATAGTCAGGTGCCTGTGTCTCCATAGGCAGAAATTTCTCCCATTAAATTCCAACTGGACTGACATTTGATTACTGTCTTCACAAAGCAGAAAGCTATATGGACTGTATGAGGGGTTGTTTTACCTTCTTTCTGTTATCTCAAGCAATTTCAATGCTTCCTGAAATACTCTTGCAGAAATGCTTTCAAGGTTAGTATCTTTAAATCACAGATGTCATATAAGCAGTAGCAGCAGATGTTGAGGAAATGAATCTGCTCTGTATTTTCCTTATGATTGGTTGGGGCTGATGGATTATACAGTCCAATATCATTGGAACAGTAAAAGATTTGCTGTTGTTCTTTTGTGCAAATCTTTTGTACAAATCCCTGTCAGATTTATTTCTGCAATAATGGAGTAATACAATTGTCAGTGCCTTGTTAGTGTGTTGCAATAGCATTTGTCCAATTTATACTGTCATAATTTACTCTTACCTGACATCAGAATTCTTCCACCAAATGGACAATGACTTTTCCCTTCAAAAATCACCTTTTAAGTAATGCACCCTACTCCCCAAAATGACTATTTTCATATCTTCAGGAGGCAGTAGAAGCTGTAAAAATTTGACCCACTATTTTCAATGTCTCTAGCCTTTTACTTCAATTTTTTGCTTTCACTTTCCTACTTTCTAGTTTGGAGTCATACCCAGAAAATAATCTTTCATTGCTTTTCTTCATTGCCTTCTAGTACTTTTAATCAAAAGGCAGAAAGTGGGATTACATTTAAATAGTAGAGCAGATACCCAACAAAACCAACAAACTTCCTTTTCTAGCAACCAATTAAAATACATTGTTCAATGTCCAGCAATCCCCTCTTTGGTCCCCTTAACAGTTAAAAAATAGGAGGACCAAAACTAAATATGTAGACATAACTATCACACATATTCATCCATTTTATTGTCTAGGAATAGAAAAGGATAAATACCCATGAGAGATCTCCTTCTCAGCTTCTTTTTTTTTCTGGGTTAATGTATTCTCTTGGCTAACCACAGCACACAGGGCAAGCATAATACTTTTCCAAGAAGGAACCACCAAAATGTAATATCATGATAGCTTGTATTTAGTTCTGTCTGAAACTGAAGACACATAAGATACTGCCAAAGCAAACATGTCTTTGCTATGAGTTTGAGAAGCTTTGCCTTGACTGAGGATCTCAAGAAATGTTCTTAATACAATAGCATTTTGAGGTAAAACATTTATTTGGATGGTTTTGAATTTACCTTGGGTAGAGATACTCTGGGCAAATGAGCCGGCTGGAACCAGCATCTGAGACACTGGTTTAGGTGAGCTTTGTGGCCCAAGAGTCATGCCTTTGAAAACATAGAAGTACATTAATTCAATTATGTTTGGATTAAGTATCTCTTGCATCTGGTCACTGTCTTTATCACTTCACTAGACAAGATCTACTGCACTTACTGCCAGCTTTAGCTGATATGCCAGTTGTACCCCTTCCGAGAATTGAAAGGCCTAGAGATGGTAGTGAACACACTAGCAAGCAACATCAAGGTTAGATTTCTGAAATGTGCTTTACACATTTCAGAAACTCCAATTAGTTCGAAACATGGCAGACAGACTACTTACAGAAACATATAGGAGTGAACATATCGCTCCTATACTAAAGTCACTCCTCTGATTGCCAATTAGTTTTTGGGCAAAGTACAGAGTGTTGGTTTTGAGCTTTAAAGCCCTACATGGTTTGAGTCCAGGTTACCTATAGGATCACCTCCTTCTGTACAATTATCTCCAGACACATTGGGTCTTCTGAGGGGTATCTATTCCAGCTAACCAGGACCCAACTGGCTACCATCACCCAGAGAACCTTTTCATCAGCCACCTCAAGACTCCAACAGCTAAATCAGCTGTTGAAATTTAAGAGACAATTGAAGACCTATCTCTTATGGCAGAACTATCCAGTCAATTTGTAAATATGAAATTTAAATTTATGTCATTCTTACTGTATTTTAATTTTTGTTCTGGATATTTTAATATACCTGTATGTATTCATAGAAATATGTTTTAATGCATACATTTTACAAAATATTTTATAATGATATGTTTTAACTATGTTGTGTCCCTTCTTGAGTCTTGAGGAGAGGTAAGTAAGACATAAACATGATCATCATCATCCCTTTTTTAAGACAATCATACTCGGCCATGGGTGATAGCCTATGATGATGGGCATCATCATTTTTAAAAAGCCTACAGAAATACTATTTTTCATAGCTAATTGTGGGGGTTTGGTAAAGATAAATGATATGATGCATTCTTAAAAAGATAATAGACTTAACAAGAAAATAATAGTAGCAATGATAATAACAATATAATATAATAGTTCTTTCAGCTCCTACAAAAAGAAAAAAACAATAGACAGTGGCTTGATAAAAGAAACTTACTGATAGTAGTCTGCCAATCTTTTTCAGGAAGAATGCATCATAATTCCAAGCTCTTATGAAAAAGTTTGATTTCTCATTTTAGCATCTTAACCTGCCTTTAATAAAGAACAGTGTACAAAGCATGTTGGCTAACATTAATTGGTCAGAGAGGTTGCTTGTGGAGAAGTGATTCCAGGATCCCCAGGATTCCCTTCCCATAATGTTAGGCATCGTTTGTACTTATATCCTTCATTAAGACCTGGATTAAAAGCAGCAGACTTAAGATACCACTCTTTCTGATATCTTTTCTTTTCTATCTGTAGAGGAGACCAAGTTTAATGCTTAGTTAAAGCTGTTTCTACTCTAGAGGAGACAGGCGCTGCAAGCACAACAGTGCCCTCTTCCTACAGCACATAGCTTTCCAAGGCATTTCAAGGAGGCATCTCCATTTTCCAGGGAAAGAAGAGAATTTTTTTTTGTCATGCCAGGAGCGACTTGAGAAATCACAAGTCACTTCTGATGTGAGAGAATTGGCCATCTGCAAGGAAGAGCAATTGTCCTGGAGCTATCCTATCCTGGGCTTCCTTTAAAAAGCTCTCTCCTGGAGTGGTGCTTCCCCCCCCCCCCCATGCTTCAAATTCCTTTCTGCTTCAAGTTTAATGCTTAGTAATTAAAGCTGTTTCTACTCTAGAAGTGACAGAGTGCTCTCTCCCTGCAGTACACAGCTTTCTAAGGCATTTTATGGAGGCTTCCCTACTTCCCAGAGAAGGAAGAGTGATCTACCTGGAGCTATACTAATTTGAGCTTCCTTTAAAAGCCCTCTCTTTTCTCTTGATTTGCAGACCCTGGAGTGGTGCCTTATTATTATTATTTATTTATTTCAAACAGTTGTACTCTGCCCTTATCAACCCTCAGAGGGGGGCTTGGGGTGGCTTACAGCCGGCAGCAATTCGATGCCCCCACATACAAACATAGTAATACACAGCAATTACATAATAAGTAAAAACTTTATATTAAAATTAAATTAAAATCCATTTCAAATAGTATTCACTGTCGGACATTTCTAAATTCGAAATTCTGCGACCCCTCCCCCATGCTCTTCTTTCTAGCAGCTGCCTCATTTCTGCACTACACTTGTAACCCAAGGCAGCCAGTTTTTGATAGCCATTGTTCTGTTGTGGCCGAAGAAAACATGGAGGCTGAGCCCTTGCCATTACAGCCATCCAAACAAGCAGGACCAGCCAGATTAGCCGAGGGGAAATAGAATCCACGCAGAAACCTAATGCATACATAAAGTCTATTACAGATACATCCTCTCCGGGTCAGCTTTTCCTTATCAGCACAATTTCTGTCTTGTCTGAAATAAATTCAGCCTGTTTCCCTAATCCAGTCAATAGATAGTGGTTCAGAACTGAGACAGAAATTAGCCACCATGTACGTGTTTCTACCCAACCTCAAAGGATACACATGATCCCAGTCCAGCATTAATAATAACACCACAATATGTGAAAAATGTGTACAGTAACTGTGCGTTGAAAATATTCCTGTAAATAAGTGCATTAATTACAGGAAATGCACATACATTTCCATTCAGGGAGAGGGGAAAACAGAATTTTACATGTAATTACATCTGAACTCCTATCTGTAAATAATTTAGCACAAATAATTTGTGCTAAATACTCAATTGACATCGATAGATATTAATGTTGTTATATAAATAGCATAGAGCATGATATGTATCTTGTGAAATCAGTTACAACCTGCTAATCTTCCTTTACATGGACCCCTAAGGGGATTGAATTAGGTTCATCTTGGTGGGGTCACAAGGTATGCTATCTAAGTATAACTTGCATTTTGAAGGTATGCCATATCATTCCCCAGTTTTTCTTTTATCAATTGTCTAGAAATACTTTTTTTTTGTTCCTCTGGTGATGAGTTTCTGATTTACCTTCTCTTAAGTTCATCTGGAACAGCATTGGCAATATCACATTCTCCCTCAGTGCTTTCTTTGAGCTGTTTCTGACAATCTATTTTGACATCAGTCTAAGCACTAAGGCATTCAAAGACTTTAGCTTTTCCTGTTTTAGCTTCCGACTATTTTTGTCATCCACAGTGGTCTCCCTACCTCCCTTCTTCTTTCCAGAAGGCAAATCCGCTTTTGGGAAGCAGAAACACAGAGTACAAGTTTTTCAGTAAGCGTTAACATGTACTTTGTCAGATCCTTTGACAATTTAAATTGTATCCTTGAAAATGTTTTATTAGCAGCATTCCCTTGTCTCTTGCAGTCAGTAATTGTCTCAAGGGCCTCAGACAGCATCATAGACATTATTTTTGTGAACATCTTCTTCCCAGCCCACTCCCGCCTGTCAACTAATGGTTTATGATTTACAACATCTGTGTATGTGTCACTTTCTGTCTTTGTTGCTGGCCACTCCTCATCAATCAGTTGTTTTACTTCTTGGTCCTGATGTAGCCATGATTTAAATTTGCTATCCTGAGAAAACTATTTATTTTACTTAAGCTTTGTCTTTTGCTTCATCTGACAGTACCAGAAAATATTTGATTCTTCCTTCTATTCCTTGGTCATCTGCTGTCAAGGTGGCCTGTTGCAATGAAAGCTGTGTTGATATCATGTCTCTTATTTTTTTCAGGATTACTTGCAATATGCTGTCGATATTGTCTCATCTATTGAGCTTGACTGAATTTTGACTGCCTATGTCCTTATGGAGCTCACAAATTGAGCTCAACAAAGACATGGGTGTAATTGAATGTGTAGCCTTCAATTCCCTTTAAAGCACTAAAAAGATACTGGGGAAACAAAGAAGTGGAGTAAACTAAGATATTGTAGCTTTATAATTTTTGTCTTTTGTAAAAATAAAAGTAGAAAAACTATATTCCAAATATGGATCAACTTGTGATGATATCTAAATTCAGATAGCAACCTGTGTGTTATGGTTCAGCATGCGATATGACCTGCCACCCACTTTTGAGGTACCTGCTGTAGGGATTTTTCCATCAATAAGTACTGAAAGTGGATGGTCAAGAATAATGTTGTTAATTTCTTACTATATGAAAAACATGGGGAACATGATACAAATGCATAGGTTCCTTCTGTGTTCTGTGTCTGATATTTTAGTTATGCATAACCCTGCCTAGGATGATATGCTTAGGCTTAAGCTCTTTAAGCTGATATGCTAGTCATAACCCTACGTAGACAAGAGATCTGTACTTTGGGGATTCGTTCTTTAGAGTCCAGCTCAGAGAAGGTGAGGCTGTTTGTAGCTCTGTGAAGTCACCGCCTGAGAGAAGGCATTGAGCGATATTTGGAAGCCTTAGGCAACCTTTCCACCTGGGTTTATGTGTTCTCCCATGGAAACAGCTGTGGAAATATGGGTGTCATCTGTGTATCTCAGATGCCTATAGCAGAAGGGACGAGTGTCCAGCAAACAAATAAAATCTTAACAAGAAAGCTAGAACTACGTGGAGCAGAAAAACAAGGAACATTATATGCAGAATGTGAAATGTACCACACTGCAGCCTCCACAATATGCAATCAAGTGCAGACTGCCAAGCTGATATACATGATGCACAGTTCTAAATATCCTCTCAGCTGTTGCCTTCTCTTTGAAAGTGGCCCCTGCCTCTTATCAGATCTTTGACATCTTTATGGTGAAACAGAAAAACTTATTTCAAAATACCAAAAGGAACAAGATAGAGAGTTGTGGCACTTGGTACCAGTACTATGATTTCTTGGTGAAGGTCGGCACTATTACCATGGGACCTAATACTCGAGGAATATCTGTGAAGATGGAATACTGTCCCTATGTGGTAGCCAATGAGTGTTGGAACCTGCGAATGGAGTTTCATGGGAAGTCATGTATCAGAAATCCCTTTCTGTTTGGCAATAACCATGACAGTAGCTACAGCCCAGGTGACACGATGGCACAGTTCATGGAACTCTTCAACAAGATCTGCAAGCAGCAGCAGGTGCCGATTGCAGGGATAAGATGATGAATCTTTATACACTGTTGACTAGTCAGTCTACTGAGTGGCAGTTCTATTCTGGAACTCCAGATTGCTTTAGTTTACTATTTTAGAAATGAAATCAGTCTGCCTTGGAGGTAGAATTAATACCATGTCATCTCCAGCTCTTAAGGCCTCAGTGATAATGGCATGGCTGGTCTGCGGTCTAAGTGATTTGCCTTAGATTCTTTTAGCAACACTCCTACAACAGAGTGGAAATTGAAGAAAAATGATCATGCAGAAAAGAATAGGTGGAAATGTGCAAATTGGCAGGACGGGCTTTGGATTTGCTCAGTTGGCTATGAGTGAACTTGAGATTTCTGCTAATAATATGAATATATTTTAATGTACCTTTTATTTTCATATGATGTATTCTGTAGATGATACTATTAAGAGGTATCCTCAAATTGGGCACATTTTATGTTTTGAGTTAGAACAGTACTGTAGTATTTGTTGTTAAAGCAAACAGACAGCAACAGAGTTCTGTTATCAGAGTTTAAGTTCCTGGCTTTTTCACTATCTCCGTGAAACTTGCTGTGGGGATTAACATGTTAGAGCTTTAGGATAATGTCATTGGACCCTAGTTTTAAATCCTTTCCCTTCTAGTTTAATGTTTAATTCTAACCAATGGAACAGAGAAAGCTCCTCACTTTGGGGGTTCATGTTCTCAAGGCTCTTAGATCAACTGTGCAATGTAAGGAGTTTTGCCATCCAACTCCTGAAAAAAAGAGACCACACAACAAATATGGGTTAAGCTATGGGCAACATTTATTAATGTTACCTAATTAAACTTTGTAACTTTCAAATAATGCTAAAGGGTGGCATGAACTTTGTATAGATAAAGCCGAGGCAGTGGCCATCCCAGATCTACTCCTCGGCTAATTTGGGTGAAACACCTGGGTCCCTAGCTGAAATGTGATGGAGAATTCTTCCCCAAGGATTTATTGATGCCAGACTTACTAGGGCATTTCCATTTGCCCTCACCTCAGTTACTTGAACTATAGGTGAGGGTTTCCATTTCTGGCCTACAAACAAAGAGGGTGCCTTAGGTGTACACCAAAATGAAAAACTCCTTGCTATTTTCCCAATTTGATATCTATGAACAATATAGGGTAGGCAAAAACGAAACGAAAAACCTAGAACATGGGGGAGGGGGGATTCCTACCCAGTCCCCAAAAGCAATCAATTCATTAGACTATTAATGGGTGGGATGGTAGGTCAGCTTCCAGCTCCCGGATGAGGTTAAGGGGCAGACTGCTACCCATGTAGTTCTGCCCCCAGAAAGTATCTCTGGCTGGAGCTACTTTCCTTTAGTCTCTCTCTTGGTGAAGGTGGCAAAGCACCTCCCACCCCCCCAGCTGTGCATACAATTGGCTAGAAATCTACAGTTTGTTCAGAGTGTAGAATGGTTGCCGCCAGTGATCATTATGGTCATATTTGCCCATTGTGTCATGTCACTGCCTCTGAGGCAATAGGCCAGTCCAGATTTTACACAGTTTCATATGTTTCATGCATGGATTGAAATTCTACGTTTGGGTTACATTGTGCCTGCATGTAGAGTAATGCATCAATTGAATGGAATCCCTAACAAATTTACTGTGCAATAGAATCAAATGAGCTAAAGGCACAGATGAAAAAGCATTACCACTGACTTCAGAAAGGGATATACATGAATTTTGGAAACATATCCACATACACAGTAGGATTGTATGTTCAAGTGAGCTACTATGACCCTGAAATGAATGTGGATGTTTAATATAAAACAAAAACAAATATCTAATTGTTTGTGCAGAGGTACATGTCATCATACTAATAAATGACAGATCCAGGAGCTTTATGGAGGGGGCATTTGGAAACGGTTATGCTGCCCACTATATGTTGGAAATAGTTGTTGTTTATTTTTTTATAATAATATTTATTGGTTTTTAAACACACATAAAATACAATCTACCTAAGTGACCGGGAGGGGATGAGATCTTGGGAAAAGGGGAAAAGGTAAAGGGGTAGTGGTAGTGGTAAGGGTAAGAATAAAGGGACTTAGGGGATTAGGTAGGGGGGTTGTTGACTTCCAAATTATCATTCTGGCGTTAGTACAGTCATTTATAGAATTCTTTCAATTTATTTCCTCTTGGGATTCTCCCTCTAATTTTCTTTTTCTTCTCTTCTGTTTCACTGGAACCTTTTTGGCAGTACTTCTTGGGTTCTTTAATTAGTTATTTTTTATATTTCCTAAATTCTTCATAAAGTGAAATAGTTGTTGTTTATTGATGTTGTTATTATTGTTGTTTTCCTTCTAATCATTTTTGATTAATCATGACCCTAAGGTGAACCTGTCACAGGGTTATCTTGAGGCTTTTCTACACTGGTCCTATATCCCAAATTGGACCTGAAGCTACTTCTGGATGTCCAAACGCTATCCAAGGATTTCCAGTCCTTAAAGTGGGATAAACTTGGATTAACCTGGCTTTATCCCTTGCTCACCAAAGTTCACCCTACACTTCCGGATGAACGTGAACAGCACCACCAGCTCTAATATGAAGCAATCCATCCACATGGGCTGGCACTGCAATCCTTTTTTCTCTAGTATATTGGATGATCTGGACTCCACCTTGTTGCCATTGTAAGACAAACATGGAGTGTGAAGCCTCCCCTGCTATAGGTGTAGCTGAGCCCTTTGCAAGATTTATTCACTGTGCCTGTCTGCTAATCTTCATACATAAAAGTCTCAAGTGTCATGGAAGCTCTGTCTCAAGGTTTGTAGAAAGTAAGTCCCAAGGTTGGTTTAGCCTTCTTCTAAGACTGAGAATGTGACTCACCCAAGGTCACCTTGTACATTTCTGTGTTTGAATGGGGATTAAAATCCTGGTCCCCATGTTTAAACCATGCTGACTCTCCTCCATTGGGAATGTAAAAGTACCCAAATTGAAGAAACTGACTGGGGGATGGGGCAAAATCTAGTTTTCAGAATTGTGGTTGGTTGAATCCAACTTCAAATAAGAAAGGATTCTTACCCATCAGGAGTAAATTCATAATCTCACATTATTGGCAAAAAGGGGGCTATAGTAGCATCTGAATTAGTCTTAAGCCTGTTGTAAGAGAAAATACCAAACCATAATAAAATCATAGTTTCTTGTGCTCCCAGAACAGAATAGTAACTTACAAAATACCATGTAATCCAATTATTATTGTCCTAGCACTGTGAAATTCAGGATTAATGAAATCTTTATCACATAAGAAGCACACTTGGTGCCTTGGGAATTCATGTGAGTCCATCTGTTGACTCAGAATCATTTTTAGTCAGTAGAGACAGTGAAGCATTGTATTTTGCAGTTTGCTACCTGAAAAAGGAATGCATTCAATGGAATGCATGCTTTTATATTCAGTAAAACTTGAAAAACTTGAGTCTGCATTTTTCTTATTCATTACTTTCTCCCTTTCTTCCTGTATTGTATCCAAATGATTAACTCCATGAGATGTGTGCCAAGCAAATAAAAAGAAGGGGAAAATACAAATACAAATTAAAAAGGGCAAGAAGTACCAATGCCAAAACAAATGCAACCTTCTACAATTTTTATCTGAAAATCAAAGAGGGGTGATTAATCTCTTTATATAGATACACAGAGAAATAGAACAAGTTCTAATCTTTATGCCAGGCACATATATTTCTTTAAAATGAAGCTGCACAAATTCTGCTGAGTGCAGCAACTGGAAAGTTCACAAGGTAAATCTTCCCTCAAAATGCTGGATAATGTATACATTGTCCAAGTAGATAAAGTAGTTAATGATTCCTCATTAGTATTGCTCTGTCTGACTACAATGAATAAGAACAGTGACATCTTGTCTACCTCTTTGTATGCCTTGTTTATCTTAAAATGTAAGTATTTCGAAATTCAAAAGACATATTTGATATCTTTATTGAACAAAGTTTCATTCCACAATATAGATTAGACTATGGATAAATTTGCGAGAAGACACTACACAAGACTATAAAACACGGGCTTATTGTGCAGAATTGCATGAGTTCTCCCTACATGTTTTTGCATAGTCTCATCAAAGTGAGTTGCATCCTTACTCTCATTCTCCCTTGCAGCATTCACTGTGTCCGTCTGCTAGTCTTCACACATAAAAGTCTCAAGAGTCATGGAAGCTCTGCCTCAAGGGCTGTAGAAGGTAAGTCCCAAGCACACAGAAATGAAACCTAGAAATCTTGTTTGTTGAGCCCAGGTATACAATTATAATATCACAATACCATTAGTAGTATTATATTGTATCAATGTATATACAATATAGTATACCATACTCATACTATATTATATCATAATTATATTATACTACATTACAATATAATTATATTATAATATATTTACATTATAATATAATGTAACATTCTATTATATTATTATAAAATAATAAAATTATTTATTTAAATAAAATTATCCTCTACTAAATATTTTCATTACTCTATAAAACTCAAATAACCCAAAATAAAGTAAAATAAAATATTATATATTACTATTTTGTACAATACCACTATACTGCAATATTGTTTGTAATATTACATGTAATATAAAATATATCATTATTCTATTGTTATATTGTATTTGTATTATATTGTATGACAATATTAAGCAGAACTGTATAATAATCAACAAGAAATGCAATGTAAATGCATCAAAATCAGAATATATTACCTATCACCCGACTCATAATCCATAGGAGTCTCCCATAAGTCCAAAATTAGGATCCCAATGTAAATGTAAATAGAAAAACAGCCAAAACGTTCAAATGAGGTCGAATACATGCAGCGCGGCCTGGGCAAACTTGGGCCCTCCCTCCCTCCCTCTAGGTGTTTTGGACTTCAACTCCCACAACTCCTCATAGCCTCAGGCCCCTCAGGTCTGGATAGAAATAGAGCCGAAGAAAGGAAGGAGGGAGAGAAGAGGTCACAGAGGAGGAGGAGGAAAGCCCTTCTTTCATTCCTTCCCCACAAACGCGTGCGCGGTGGAGACAAAGGGATAGGGGAAGCACTCCCTGCCTGTCCAATAGGGAGTGCTTTGCTTACAGGCTTCTGCGCAAGGGAGCTACTGGGCATGCGCGGAGGCTTTCGCGCATGTGCAGTTGCTCCTGCGCTCAACTTCAGCTCCGGAGCAACTGCGCCTGCGTGAAAACCTCCGCGTGCCCAGAAGCAGCGCGGAGCGCACAAGGCCGGGGTCAAAAAGGCAGCTGCAGCACTGTCTGAGGAACATCGGCAGGGACAGGATGGCGCCCCATGTGGCCAGGATGGCGCCCCCTTCCCAGATGGCGCCCTAGGCGGCCGCCTACTTGGCCTATCTTGTAGGACCGCCCCTGGTTGAGCCAAAGGATAAGATGGTTACCACTGCATTAAAAAACAGCTGGATAGTGCAGCTAAATATCTCTTCAATACAGGAGTCAGTTATATCCACTGTACCTGAAGGGAGTGGGTTAATTTAAGATTGGACCTGGGACATTCTGGTACCTTTATTCCAAATAGACTCTGAGATAGGCCAGCAATAAGGTAAACCTCAACAGATGCATGTGGATGCCAACTTCTGATACTAATCCTGACCATATAATGGTTCGGCCCGCAATGCCAACATTATCCTTGTCATTTATGGCAATGTTGGTATGGTGGGGGATGGGGGGGGATTAATAAGTTACTCTGATATGGGTAGCCTTGTGGCTTTACATTGAAAAGTTGTCTCAATCTCACAGAAGCCATTTGAGGAAAAGTACATAAATCAGTGATCCAAAATGTATGTGGTCGAATAATGTTTCATGGGGATAGGGACAGAACAAGTCTAAACCTCAAGGCAAATCATTTTGGGAGAGATATTTTAAGTTTATTGTGAAAGTTGCAGTTGTTAACAGTTTTACACAATAAAGGAAAGAAATAGTTCAATTTCAAGAGAATGTGTAGGACTAACCATTTAAGTATTAGAATACAGTGAAAATCAAAGGGAAATAGTAATTTGTCTGTGAATCAACTTGGCACCTATTTAATTGCAACATTAAGATTTGTTTATTGCTTCTGTAAAAGACACAATTAAACCAAGGGAGTTAGTCTTTTTTTAAAGGAATTCATTGAAGATGCCAACCAATAATATACAAGAATTCACTAATGGTGACTGAGAACTAGAAAAAAGAAGGGAAGTTTTTACAGTTATGGCAGAGGTATACATTGATCCAATTAAATCATCCTTATTCGAGAAATGGAAAAAAATGAAATGTAGAGAATAACATAAAGAAGTAATAAGGAGGAGATGGAACATTTTCTTTTTACCTCCAGAGTTCAAAATGCTATAAAATGTACAATAACTGGTATTGCTCATATAGCCAAAAGAACTGAAAATCAGAAAGGAAATACTCCTTCGGATAAGAAAAAACCTCACATACTACAACGTTTTAATGCTTCAAAATGCAAAGTTCATTTAAAATTCATAGAACTTTTTATATTTTATTTTCCCTCACTTCCATCTTAGATCTTCCTTTCTCAAAAATACTACATTCACAATCATATTTCATTTTGTTCTGGGAATGTTTTTGCCTCTTGCTGAGAAATTCACTCCACCTATGTTTTCCTATGTAACTTCTACTGTAATGATGGGAATGAACTTATGATTTGATAACAGTGTTCTCCTACAAAAGTTATCTGACACAGTTCTGATTACATCTCACTCTGGGTGCATCTACACTCTAAAAGTAATGCATTTTGACACATGTTAACTGTCATGGCTGGATGTTATGAGGTCCTAATTTTTTTAGCTTGGTGAGGCATGATAACTCTTTGACATAAAGGCCTTATGAAACTATAACTCCCAGGATCCCATAGCATTAAACCATGACAGTTAAAGTGTGTGAAGCTGTGTTAATTCTATAGTGTGGATGCACCCTAAGTTCAGTAGAAGTACATGAGAAGAAACAAGATGGTAACATCAAGGTATATGACATAGCAACTTCACTGAAATTTCATCTGTTCAGTAAATTCCTCAATCATTGATTGATTTGGAGAACTATGTTAATAAAAGTGGCTTCTATTTGTTACTCTCTTTTTCTGCTTCAATATGCTTCTCGGGAGTCTTCATTTGAAGTCATAATAAAAATAAAATGTATTGAAGTGGTAGAGAAGATGGTTGAAAAGCGAAAAAATATTCCAAAATATAATGATCAAAAAAGCATATTGCTTTTTTGGTTATTATATTTAGGAATACCTTTTGCTAATAATAACAATAATAATAGACCATAAGAACTGAAGCAGTTATATTGTGGCTGGAACATGTTGTGTGCCATCTTGTCATTTGTAACTAATGGGGACACATGGTGAACATTTTGTTGGGTTTTCTTAGAAAAAATTATTTAGAGGGGGTTTGACTTTGCTTTCCTCTGGGGCTGAGAGAATATAACTTGCCCAAGGGCACTGAGTGGTACTCCTAGTAAAAAGGGTTCTGAGATACACACACACACACACACACACACACAAGGGGGGAAAACTTAAGAGAAATACCTGAATTGAATCTCTAACAGGCTTTAAAGACACAAAAATCCTATTACCCAACTGAAAAAGCATACAAACTCTCATCATTGCACCAGGAATGTGGCGCAGCTGGCTGGAAGTCAGCTGCATAAGATCTCTACTGACCAGAAGGTCATGAGTTCGAGGCCTGCCCGGGTCGGTGTGAGCTCTTGACCAATTGTGTAGCTCGTTGTCTATGTATATATGTATATTAGGCATGGTTTAGAACCCAAAAATAGGAAATCAAAAATCTAATATGGGGAGGGGGGGATTTTTTAAATTAGTAATAGAAAGACTTACAAAAAAATTTCCAAAAATTTCTAAAATGTAACGTAATTACTAACGAAATTCGTTAGTAGTTTGTATGCCAGCGCATGCGCATTCCAGATGGTTTTGGCCTACAACTCCCAGAAATCCTAACAGCTGGTAAATTGGCTGGGATTTCTGGGAGTTGTAGGCCAAAACTTGAATAAATCACACTGAATTCTAAATGGGACTCTCCAAATAGGAAGGAGGGAGGGAAGGAGGGAGGGAGGGGGTATTCTATTTTTGGAAGCAGCAAAAAAAGGAGGAGGAGCCCCCCCCCCCTCGCTCCTCGCTGCCTCTCTCTCACCCCAATCCTGAGGGAACGAGGACCCATGTTTGCCCAGGCTGAGAGGAAAAGGAAGAGGCCTGAGGCTGTGAGGAATGGTGTGAGTTGAAGTCCAAAACACCTGGAGGGCTGAAGTTGGCCCATGCGATGGGGCAAGACAGAGCAATGGGGAAAAGAAGGGAGGGGGGAGAAGCCACCAGGAAAGAGGAGGGGGCAGAGAAACATGTGAGAGAGTGCAAGGAGAGAAAGGAGGAGAAGCGTGTGTGTGTGTGTGAAGTTGGCCCCGTGCGGTGGGGCAAGACAGAGCAACGGGAAGAGAAGGGAGGGGGAGAAGCCACCAGGACAGAGGAGGGGGCAGAGAAGCATGTGAGAGAGTGCAAGGAGAGAAAGGAGGAGAAGCGTGTATGTGTGTGTGTGAAGTTGGCCCGTGCGGTGGGGCAAGACAGAGCAACGAGGAAGAGAAGGGGGGGAGAAACCACCAGGAAAGAGGAGGGAGCAGAGAAGCATGTGAGAGAGTGCAAGGAGAGAAAGGAGGAGAAGCGTGAGTGTGTGTGTGTGTGTGTGTGTGAAGTTGGCCCGTGCGGTGGGGCAAGACAGAGCAACGGGGAAGAGAAGGGGGGGAGAAACCACCAGGAAAGAGGAGGGAGCAGAGAAGCATGTGAGAGAGTGCAAGGAGAGAAAGGAGGAGAAGCGTGTGTGTGTGTGTGTGTGTGTGTGAAGTTGGCCCGTGCGGTGGGGCAAGACAGAGCAATGGGGAAGAGAAGGGAGGGGGGAGAAGCCACCAGGAAAGAGGAGGGGGCAGAGAAGCATGTGAGAGACTGCAAGGAGAGAAAGGAGGAGAAGCGTGTGTGTGTTTGAGAGGGAGGCAGGGAGAGAAAGCAGAGCGGGGGAGAGGGGGGACTGAGTTGGCGCTCAAAACACCTGGAGGGCTGAAGTTGGCCCGTGCGATCGGGCAAGACAGAGCAACGGGGAAGAGAAGGGAGGGGGGAGAAGCGTGGAGGACTACACTTTCCAGAATGCCTAGCAGCAGCGTCACTTCCAGTTCCCCATAGAAATGCGGGAAATAGAAGAAGATGAATGAAGGCGGGAAGGAAATGAGGGGGAGAAGACAGGGAGAAGTGAGTAGTACAATAATTAAGAATTAATTACGATCATTACGGAAATTGTTGGCCTCAAGGACCGTAAAAGAAAGTCTACTTCCTGGTTAGCTGCCGTGATGCGTATAAACTAGAAAGTCCCATTACATACGAATCACTTACGATTTCTTTTAATTTTCATAACTTTTTTCTCATGCCTAATGTATATATGTATATGTGGCATTGAATGTTTGCCTGTATATGTGCATTGTGGTCCGCCCTGAGTCCCCTGCGGGGTGAGATGGGCAGAATATAAATGATGTAAATAAATAAATAAAATAAATCATTTTAAAGCAAGGCAAACAATAAAATAAATTTAATTAGCTGTAATCTTAAAATGGAAGAAATATCTTTTAAAATATATTTTTGAAAGGTATTAAAGAGGCAAGGGATACAGAACTTAATTCAACTATACACCTCTTTCTAATGAAACTGTTCTCTTATTATTATTTCATAGAAACCACTTTAGAATATAACAAACTTCACTCAGATGCAGTTCTCCTTCCAGTGAGTTTTCCAACTGGTTGACCACTCTATAAATGGATTACTATAATAAAAAAGGTTTGTTGTCAGACTCGGAATACTTCTTCAGATGTGCTTATGTTTTTAGATCAGTCCAAATGGCATTATGTATATAATACTATGGCAAAGTCATTTTTGTGGAAGAAAGATTGAATGCAAATGTCATTGCCCATGCTTTCTCAATTTATGCTTGAATAAATGCCATGTGTAAGAACTAAAATTTTATTTTCTCACATTAGGAGGGAATTTCCAGAAACTTTATTTGGATTGTGCCTACATTATGAATAGAAGAATATAGAACTCATCCTAGACAAATTCACATCAATTAAATTATTTCTTGAACATTTTGGATGAAGCTTTAAAAGTACAAACTAGTCCTTTTTCTTTTCTTTTTGGCCTTTAAGTTTCATTTCATTCTTGGCCTTCAGTATGTTCAAGTAATAATTCAATTTAGCACTGAACCATTACACCAAGGATCTGATAAATTACAATATATTCCAAGTATTACCAGAACAGGAGATGGGAGTGTGTTTTTTAAAAATGAAATAAGTACTTCAGAATTTCAAGGACTGAATCATCAGGGTAATGACTTGGAAATTTCTTATTCCCAGATAATTATGACCCTGGCGAAGGACAATATTGTTTCCAAAATTGTCAGTTGGTCTTAAAGAATAAGATCTTTCTCCTAATAATTAAAACATTGAGCAGTAGTTCTTCTCCAAAGCCTTGGCAGATAGAAAGAGATTAATCAAATGTTCATTTGTGTGTTTGAGGGACATCTGGATTCACAATGTGGCATCAAACCTATGGGCACCATCAACAAATGAGTAGAAGAGACATTCTCATAGGTCTTGTTTCCATGCCATTATCATCTTTTACAATCATATCCGCCTACTTCTTTCTGGTCCTTGCCTATACTGCATTCTTCAAACCACTAGATAGGAGCTGCTTCATCTGCTTGTTATTGTTCCATGGAAGTGGCCAAGTAAGTCAAGTCCTGCAAGGAACAGATGGGTATTTTTAACTTGGAAAAGCAAGATTGGAAGATAATATTATAGAATTTTTAAAATATTTTAAGAGCTGTCACAGGGATGATGCAGCAAACCTATTTTATGCTGTTCCACAAGGTAGGGACAAAAGAGGTAGATTGAAGTTACATAAAAAGAGATTCTGAGACTAACAAAAGATACTAACATTACAGTGAACTTTCTTACAATAAGATATTTCACTTTGCAACAAAGAATAGCAGTCTCTTCTTCTTTAGAGGTCTTTAAACAGAGGTTGGATTGTCATGTCTATGAATAGAGTGTTGAATTAATGCAACCTGGTGCAATGCACCAAGGCTTGACAAATTTGGGGTGGAGCCTAGATTATTTAAGGCAAATCCCTCTTTGAGTCATGCAATCATATTGTTTTTTGAACCCTATTAAATACAAGGAACCTTTGGGGAGTAGGGCATATATGCCAAATTAAATATATAATTTGTTGTATTGTTAAAATATAATGTGACTTAAATTCTGATGGTTTTTGCAATAGTTGGAACCATAGAAAGTGGTACAAATAAATAGCATAACACAAAAAGGACACATCTGCACAAACAGTAATTTCCCAATACCCGCTTAAATAAAAGGGCATGTCACAGAGGGAAAGAGCAAGGGGGCAGCTTGGAGTCCTGTACAAGAGAATTCCAAACTGAGCTACTTGGGTTTGTATACTTATTGTTTTGTAGTCCTGAGTTGTCCTTTCATCTTGACTTGTTCTTTTGTCCTGACATTTAGTTTGTCCCACAACTTCTGATTCTTAACTGCTAACAGCCTCACTCTCATGTCAACAATATGCTGGAGACATTATGGAAACAGGCAATTGCTCAATATTTTTCAAATATACCTAGTTAAACCAAAAACCACTTCAAATCTAACCACTGCTAATTCCTGGGTTGTGGTAAAAGGTTAACTATAATATCCTTATTAAGAGTAGGTTGTTGTAAGTTTTCCGGGCTGTATGGCCATGTTGCAGAAGCATTCTTTCCTTACGTTTCATCTGCATCTATGGCATCCTCAGAAGTTGTGAGGTCTGTTGGAAACTAGGAAAATTGGGTATATATATCTGTGGAATGTCCACGGTGGGAGAAAGAACTCTTGTCTGTTGGATATAGGTGTGAATGTTTCAATTGACCACCTTGATTAACATTTAATAGACCAGCAGTTTCAAGATCTGGTTTCTTACTGCCTGGAGGAATCCTTTATTGAGAGGTGATTAGTTGACTATGATTGTTTCTTGTCTGAAGTTCCCCTGTTTTAAGTGTTATTCTTTACTGTTATGATTTTAGAGGTTTTTTAACATTGGTAGCCAGATTTTGTTCATTTTCATAGTTTCTTTCTTTCTGTTGAAATTATCTACATGCTTGTGGAATTCAATGGCTTCTTTGTGTAACCTGACATGGTGGTTGTGAGAGTGGTCCAGCAATTCTGTGTTCTCAGATACTATGCTGTTTTCAGGTTGGTTCATCAGGTGCTCTGCTATGGCTGACTTCTCTGGTTGAAGTAGTCTGTATTGCCTTACATGTTCCATGAGTCGTGTTTGGGCAATGCTGTGTTTGGTGGTCCCTATGTAGACTTGTCCACGGCTGCATGGTATATGGCAGACTCCTGCAGAGGTGATTATTGTTGAAATTAATGGCAAAATGCTGTAGTTCGGTATGTTTATACTGAAGTCTAGATGAATGTGATTTGTCTGGCTCATGAGATGCATGATAGAAGTAAGCAGATTTCCTCTCTCATGAGCGCCATCTAGCGGTAGAATAATATTATAGTCGGAAGATATAAACATTGTTACTTGGCCCTGCCTGAGTGCTCACTCTCTTCCAATCACAGTGATGAAGAAGGGAGGAGTTTAGAGATGCTGTAGTTTTCTGCTGTGTGCCTCCATTTTGTGTGCCTCATGGTATGTTTCTCCTGCTCTAACTTGTTAAACATGCTGTTGCATGTGTGTTACTGCCTTTATGTTTGCTTTTCTACAATAAAGTAGAAATGCTTTAATAACATGGCATGCTTGCTCAGATGTTTTATTTCCAGTTTGAGTCCTCATATGCCACATTTGCTAAAAACTCTTTTGAACTGCTTCTCTGCTGAGATTTATACTTTGCACAACCCCCTTTTTTGAACAACAATTATTAACACTTTGGAGATCTTGGATACAATTACGTAGTATGTTTATTATTTTATTAATTTATTTCTGGTATTTCTACCCCATCACTTCTCTACCCCCAAGGGGGGACTCAGGACAGCTTACAATAAGCACTGATATGATGCCGATACATGACAATCACAATAATACAACCACAATTGAACATAAGTCATAATTAAAACAGTACATAAGCAATAATTAAAACAGTAAAAAAGCAGTAAAAACAGCCTCATTAGCTGTGTCACCATTCCAATCAAAGTTCATCTAAAGTGCTACTTACATCTGTTGACCAAAAGCCTGGTCCCAAAACCACAATTTTAATTTCTTCCTAAAAGCCAGGAGGAAAGAAGCCGAACTTATTTCATTTGGGAGTGTGTTCCATAGGCGGGGGGCCACAACCGAGAAGGCCCTGTCTCTCGTCCCCGCCAGACGCATTTGTGATGTTGACAGGAGTGAGAACAGGGCCTCCCCGGATGATCTTAGATTATGTTTGTACAAAACTAATCTGCCAGCTCTTTCCATTCTTTGAGAGGTCCAAAACACTGGAGTCAAATCTCAAAAACCATATCTCACTCAAGAGCCAGTTTGAGTGTTAAGACCTTTTTTGAGGCACAGCTTTCAGTTCCAACACCATTGCAGATATGGTTGGAGAAGACTGTTCCTAAGTTATTGAATGCTCTTCCAGAAGAGATAAATTTACTCCATTCCCAGTTTATTACCACTAGCAGGCTAAGCCTTTTGATTTAAGTAGGCCTTTGAGATTTAAATAATGTGACAGAATAAAGTTCAGAAACCAGTGTTTTGTTTGTATAATCTTATCTATTATCTTGCTAATTATGTTTTAAATATGTTATATATTCGATTAAACCATTTAAAAGTAAGTTATAGGAACACTTTAATTGTTTAAGCTTTGCAGTATAAGATTTTCAGCAGAATTTTAATCTAAATTTTAAATGATTGTAACCTAACCACTCTCATGCCAGGAGAAAAGTTGGTTATGCATTGAATATTTCAGTTTGAATGTACATTTATATTTTATTTAATACATATGTTTAAAAATATGAATTGCATTTAAATATACAAATAAACAAAAATCAAATAATGAAAGAACACGTTAAAAGCACCTCAGTGCTATTCCAACTCTTTGGTTCTATGATTCAACTACCAATGTTGCTCTCAGTTAGCATGTCGCCTTATACAACCAGTGCAGATAATATATATGAGTGTGTTTAGGCTTCATGACACAAAGTAATTTAAGAAACATCATTCAGCTATAATCAATTCCCAGATCTTTCTGTTCTGGTGCTTGCTTAATGCTTTTTGTCCTTCAATATGATGAGCACATTTGCTTGAACACACAAGGTTTTAGTTAATTACCTAAGCATTTAGCACAACTGTTCTGAGGAGATATGTGTCAACTGAAAGCTTCAGATATGGACCAGCTATTGTGTCAAGCTAAAAGAGGTTTTTCGAGGTGTCATTGATATCTCTCTGGAGGAAAGACTAGTCAGGCAGTTTTATAAATGCCCCAATCAGCACAGGGTTCCCTGTAATAATTATGATATGAGCCTATTTTGCCCAAAAATCTTTCAATTCATTCTTGCTAAAAATGTAGATATCCCTGTGGGTATGATGTGAGTAGCAGAAAAATTGGCAAAGAGTTAGGAATGTGAAGTGGGCATACAACTGTTTTAGTGTTTAAGAGCCATGTATTACTATAAGTAGCAGAAATGTCTTGACTAGCTCTCTCCGTTGGCTTACCTGATGCCAGAGAACCATAGCTTTAGATGTAAACATCTTGCAGTTATCTGTTGTTCCTTGTTACTTCATATCTTGAGGAAGGCAATTTGTTTTCTTTTTAATAGACTTCAAATAGCTAGAAGGTCTCCAAAGGGCTATCTAGTGCAACCACCTGTCAAATCAGAAATCCTCAGCCAAAGTAGCAATGCTCTCAGCTTATTCAACCTAGGTTGAAAAACACTCAATAAAGGAGAATTCACCACATTCTGAGGTAGTCTATTTTCTTTTCAAATGGTTCTTCTTATGAAGAACTTCTGCTTTTCTTCTGATTTATTTAGAATCTCCTTTCTAGTTATTGGATTCCTTTGGTTTGGCCCCTGGCTTTTGGATCAAAAGGAGTTAACTTCCTTTTTCCACCAGGAATCTTATTCATATGCCTATCAAACAACCTCTTACTATTATCTTTTTCAAGATAAACATCCACATCTGTTTCACCCATTCATCATGGAAATGTTTCCAGACTTTTTGCCATCTTGGTTGCTTGACCCTGTGCACATTCCAGATTCTCAACATCCTTTATAAACTGTGCTGCTTAGATCTTGATACAGCAAATATACACTGGTATTATTACTTCTCTTGATCTGGACACTTTTTTGATGCACCATTTCACTGTATTGATAGCACACTGCTGAGTCATGTTGGGTTGACTCAGCAGTGTCAGAGGCCCCTTTCACACAGCTGTATAAAATCCACATTGAACTGGGTTATATGTGGATTATCTGATTTGATATTCTGGGTTATATGGCTGTGTGAAAGGGCCCTGTGTAAAGCCAAGGTCTGTAAATCCTTTTAACATATGCTGCTGTCATGCTTAGTGTCAGCTATCCTATATTTGTGTGTCTGGTTTTTCCTGCTTCCATTGATTCCAGTTGAAATTAATTCTGTTCATCTTGGCTGAGTTCTCTAAACTATAAGGTCTTGTTTCTGCTATTTTCAAGTATTAGCAACCTCATTTTACAGATTGATACTTTCTGCAAAATCCATGAGGATATGTGTCCTTTCTTCCTTCATCCAAGAGTGGATCCAGACAGCCTTTTATCCCTGAAGCATCAGTGCTTAAAAAACGCAGATGTTCCTGGGAGGTTGTCTATACTTAACCAAGAAAGCATGTGCTTTCTGGGGTGGGTGTCCAGACGTTCATTTGGGACTAGCCCGAGAGAATGTTTGGAGGCCTTACCCCCTTCCCCCAAAGCCTCCAGACCCATTATAAAAGTAAAATAAACGTACCCAGCCTCCAGTGCACTCTCATAGCAGCTCATAGCAGCTCTCCCAGTGCACAGAAATGATGTGCTAGATGATCCCCCCCCCCCCCTTCCTGGCATGCCATTTCTATGCACCAGGAGAGCTGCTATGAGAGTGCACTGGAGGCCGGGTAAGTTTATTTTACTTTTATAAGGGTTTTGGGTGCTTCGGGGGAGGGCTGGTTATTTCCACAGTTTACCGGGTTTATTTAGCCTGGTAAACTCTGGGAATACTGCCTAGACTGCAGTACTCTGTGGCCCAGACACCAAAAATAGTGGATTTATCCCATGTCTTCTGAGAAGGCGTGGAATAAATCCACTATCAAAATAATTTGCTACAAACCAGGGTTCTCCTGTTTTGTAGAAAATTAATTCGGAACTATCCAGAACGCGTTCTGGACAGCACCTCCTTTATTGTGGGAGTTATTGCAATAAAGCTACTGTCTGGATGGGCCCCAAGTCATTTAGGCTGGATCTACACCACCATATGCAGTTTCAGAATTCAGACTAACAGAATTGAACTGGATTATATAGACTCATATAACCCAGTAGACTCATATAACCCAGTTCAATGTAGTTAAACTTCATTGTAAACCTACATTATATGGGAATGTTGATGGGGCCTTAGAAAGAGGTTTGAAAACTCACAATGGGGGGAGGGGGTAGCAGTCAAAATATGTCTTAGATGTTACTTGCTTAAAGGATAGAAAAACTTTTTAAATATTCAAACAATGGGGGGGGGGGAGATCAATTTTCCAATTGCCAGGAAATCCTGCTAAGAAAATATGACCACATAAATATCTTTGGTATTTGAGACTTATATGTGGAAAAAACACTTATGGCAACAATATTATTGGGAAGAAAATTTTGCAATAAATGCCGCATTTGTACATAAAAATGCAAATGATAAAAATTCCTTGCCTTGAAAATTGCATAGTGTTTTTGCTACAGGAAGGCTGTAGCACAGCAGTTCTCGTTCGTGCCTGGAGGGCAAGGAATAGGTCCTGGGGTTCCATTAGCATTAGGGCCTGCAGCAGCAGAGGTGGATTCGGAGGATGAGCTAGATGACTGGGGTGAAGCACAGGGCCCTTCGGATGGGCCGCAGTCTCCCACAGAGAGCTTGGCATGGGATGAAATGTTGTTTGGGCCCAGCTTAGATTCCGATCACCAGGTGGAGATGGGAAGCAGCGAAGGGAGTTATGAACACCCTGGGGGGAGGAATTCCCAGGAGCCCGAGAATGTAAACATGGACGAACCCGAGTGGGAAAGTGCCAGGGAGGAAAGTTCTCAGGAAGATAGCGACACAGCTGCCGAGAGGCAAGGTCGCTCCTTCGATAGGAGACGAGACATCGAGTCTAGCAGGAGGGCTTGGTCGAGGGTCCTAGACCGACCGAGGTCCGTGAGCAGAGATTGGAGACGAAGGAGCCTAGAGCGTCGCGGACCTCGGCCGACGGATTAAGTATAGGGTCCGTGGGAACGCATCCTCAGTTCTCCGGCCACGTCTTTCCTGAATAGGCGTGAAGCGGAGTGGGACCACAAGCCAGCAGTGGTCATCAAGCCTTGCCTTGCATTTGCCTTGTTTCTTGAGCCGCATTGGTTTGCGGAGCCTTGTCCTGTTTCCTGATCCGCATTGGTTTGCGGAGCCTTGCCCTGTTTCCTGATCCGCATTGGATTGCGGAGCCTTGCCACGCTTCCAGCTTATTTGCTATGTTACTTTGGACTACTTGGTTATCACCTTTTGGACACTTGCATATTATTGGACTATTTACTCTTGGGAACTGTTTTTATACTCAATAAAGTAGTTAGCCTTCAGTACGTCTCTGTGTGTGTGATTAAGGGGCCCGCTACGACCGTGATCGTGACAGCTGGCCGGAGAACTCCAAGAACCCCTTATCACACCACGGGACGCCGCTCGGGACGCCGCAAGAAGCGCTCCACGCCAGTGGTCGCCATGGCTAACTTGACTGATGTCCAAGTACAAGAGTTGCAACGAGAATTGGGGGAGCTGCGGACCCGGGCCGGACGGCACCCGGGGGTGAGCCCACCTGGCCGCTTTAGTGGTAATCCGGCCCAGGTGGAAGTTTTTGTGTGCCAAGTGGAACTATATTTGGAGCAACGCCCCAACGAGTTCGCCACCGATCGAGCCCAGGTGGTTTTTGTTTACAACCTGATGGAAGGGACAGCAGCAACGTGGGCCACCGCGTTGATCCGGGCGCAGTCCCCCCATACGAACACGCTGCGGGCTTTCCTAGCCGCGATCAGGGCGACATGGGGGGCTCCCGTGAATGAAGAGCTCGCCGAGAGGGATTTGGCTCGGCTGACGAGCAAGGATTTATCCCTGTCCCAGTACATCTCCCGTTTTCGAGTCCTGGCTGCCCAGACACAGTGGGGCGTACCGGCGTTACGTTACCACTACATTGCGGGGCTGACAACGGAATTGCAACAGGAGATGTTAAAGCATCCCCGGCCCGATGATCTTGAGGCCGCCATCGCTTTGAGCCTTCGTATGGAAGCAGGACTGCAGACCAGGAGGCGGTGGGACAAGGGCGGATTGGAGAAACCGGTGGCGAGGAAGGAAGGGGCTGGACAGTTCCAACCCCGACAATTGCCAGTACCGGCCGGCCCGGATGACCCAGAGCCCATGCAGTTGGGAACAGTTCGGCCCAAAGTGGACCAGGCGGAGAAGGCACGGCGTCAGCGCCTCAACTTATGCTGGTACTGCGGGGGGGCTGGACATTTTTCTAAGGAGTGCCCCCAGAAACCGCGTGGGAAGACTCCTAGGGCTTCTGCCGCCCTTGGAGGGGCCCCAGAGGCCGAAGAGGCCCTTCAGGCGACGGGGGAAGGGACCGGCCGGGTGTAAGAGGGTTCGCTCACTCGGCCGATGTCGCTAACCTTCCCCCTGAACCCAAGACTGGACAATTGTTCCTTGTAATGGTCAGTTTGTGGTCGCCCGAGAAGGGACCGATGATGGTCCATGCCATGATTGACTCGGGAGCGACCAACAACTTCATCGATGCAGACTATGCCAAGTCTGCCGGATTAAAATTTCTTGATCTCCAAGAGCCCAAGGGCGTCCAAACCATCGATGGGAGAGTCCTGAAAACGGGGGCTGTAACTCAGTATACAGCTCCTACCAGGATGTGGACTAGTTCCCATAAAGAGGACATTTCGTTTCTTGTGACCAAGCTCCCAGATTTCCCCATTGTCCTGGGCATTGTGTGGCTCGCGCTCCATGACCCCCAGATCTCCTGGGCTAAGAGACAGCTAATTTTTTCTTCTGACCATTGCCAGGGCCACTGCATGACGGCTCGGGCGTGCCTGGCCCAAGAAGTGGAGAGTGTGGCCACCCTGCCCAAGAAGTATGCCGGATTCTGGGATGTCTTCAGTGAGAAGGAGGCGGAACGCTTGCCTCCCCACCGGCCCTATGACTGTGCCATTGAATTGCAGCCGGGAGCCCCAATCCCGCGGGGGAGACTCTACCCTCTCTCGGAACCAGAGCAACAGGCTCTCCGAGATTTCCTGGATGAGAATCTGCGGAAGGGGTTCATTCGGCCCTCCCAATCCCCGGCCGGGGCTCCGATTCTTTTCGTCAAGAAGAAATCGGGGGAGTTGCGGCTTTGCAATGACTACAGGGAACTCAACAAGATCATGATCCGGAATCGCTATCCCCTGCCCTTGATCCCCGAGCTCTTGGAGCGGATGCGGGAGCTAAGGTGTTCACTAAACTGGACCTGAGGGGGCTTACAACCTTGTCCGGATTCGCCAGGGTGATGAGTGGAAGACGGCCTTCCAGACCAAGTGGGGCAGTTTTGAATACCTGGTGATGGGATTCGGTTTGTGCAACGCCCCAGCATGTTTTCAACATTTCATGAATGACATTTTCCGAGACCTGCTGGACCGCTATTTGGCAGTCTACTTAGACGACCTGCTGATTTTTTCTCCGGATCAGGCGACCCACGATCGCCATGTCAAGGAAGTGCTCCAGAGACTGAGGGCCCATGGGCTCTATGCTAAGCTGGAGAAATGTGCTTTTGACTTGCGGGAGGTGGACTTTCTGGGCTACCGTATCTCTCCTACGGGCATTGCCATGGATGACACCAAGGTCCAAGCCGTGGTCGACTGGGCGGCCCCTGCTAGCAAAAAAGACATTCAAAGATTCCTGGGCTTTGCCAACTACTACAGAAAGTTCATTCCTGACTTTGCCAAGTGGGCTGATCCGATCACCCAGTGTTTGCGGGGAAAGGTGCCGTTCCGGTGGACTCCGGAGGCGGATGTGGGGTTCCGCAAGTTGAAGCAGCTGTTCACCACTCAGCCGCTTTTGCAGCACCCCAACCCCGCACCCCCCTTTCATCGTCCAGGCCGATGCTTCAGATGTGGCGGTGGAGCGATCCTGCTACAGCCTCAGGGGACGGACTTGTTGCCCTGTGCCTACTATTCCCGGCAGCTGACGGCTCCGGAAAAGAACTATACCATTTGGGAGAAGGAACTTTTGGCCATCAAGGTGGCTTTCGAGGTCTGGAGACACCTGCTTGAAGGGGCCAAGTTCCCGGTGGAGGTCCACACCGACCACCGGAACTTGGAGCATCTGAAGTCCCAGCGCAAATTGAACCAGAGGCAACAGAGATGGTCCCTGTTCTTTGAGCGATTCAATTTCCGCATTCACTATGTGACCCCCAAGCAGACCAAGCAAGCTGATGCGTTGTCCCGAAAGCCGGAGTACGTTCGTGAGGGCGACGGGCCGTCCGAGGCTCGATTGCTTAAAGCAGAGAACTTTGCGGCTGCTCGGGCGCTTCCTGTCAACCCTCCAGTGGCTCCGCCAGCCCCGGGTGACAAGAGACCATTGAGTGTCCGTGTTCAGGCTCGCCAGCGGACCGATCCGTGGGTGCAGGAGCTGCTGACCAAGGGGCCCCAAGCCCCTTTCCAGGTAAAGAACGGGGTGCTCTACCACCGGGACTCTGTCTATGTTTCCCCTGGGCCCGAGCGAGAGGACATTCTCAAGCTTTGCCACGATAGCCGGGCCGCAGGCCATTTTGGGCTTTTCAAGACTCTGCAACTGGTCCTACGGGACTTTTGGTGGCTTAAAGTGCGGAGGGATGTGGAGGACTATGTGGGATCCTGCCCTGTGTGCCACCGGGCTAAGAACCAGGGGGGCAAGCCGGCTGGTTTGCTCCAGCCGCTTCCGACCCCCTCTGCTCCTTGGAAGATGATTTCGGCCGATTTCATCACCGATCTCCCCAAGTCCAAGGGTTTCACCTCGATACTGGTCGTGGTGGACTGTTTCACCAAGATGGGACACTTCATCCCCTGTGTGGGGGTGCCTACTGCCAAAGAGACTGCCGATATGTTTGTGCAACATGTGTTTTGCTGCATGGACTTCCACAGAGCCTGGTGACTGACCGGGGCACCCAATTCACTTCCCAGTTCTGGAAGGCTGTCCAGAAGTTGCTGGGGATTGATGTGCGGATGTCCACGGCTCATCACCCGCAGACCGATGGCCAGACCGAAAGGGTTAATGCCACCTTGGAGCAGTACCTGCGCTGCTATGTCAACTATCAGCAGAACAATTGGGCGTCCTTGTTGTCCCTGGCAGAGTTTGCTTACAACAATGCGACGCAGGAATCCATCAAAGAGACTCCTTTCTTTGCTAACTATGGACACCACCCTCGGTTCTACCCGCCGGTGGATCCGTCCGGAGACGTTTCCGGGCTAAGGATTGGCTTCGAGAGCTCACTGCACTTCAAGACTTGCTACGCACTCAATTGGACCAGGCGAAAGCCGACTACAAGCGGATGGCTGATCGGCGGCGCCAGGAGGGTCCTGACATCCTTGTGGGAGGTAAAGTTTGGCTGTCCACCAAGAATTTGCCTACGCAGCGCCCCAGCCGCAAGCTGGACGCGAGAGTTTTGGGTCCCTACAAAGTTTTGGAGAAGGTGGGGCCTGTTTCCTTCAAACTACAACTCCCAGCGGACATGAAGCTCCACCCGGTGTTTCATCGTTCGTTGCTCCGCCCAGCGAAGGGGGTGCGGCCTGACGTGACGCAGCCGCCTCCTTCCCCTGTGATGCGCGATGGCGAGGAGGAGTTGGAGGTCCAGGACATCTTGGATGCTCGCATCCGCTACCGGAAGTTGGAGTATTTGCTTGACTGGAAGGGGTTGGGACCGGAAGAACGTTCATGGACCCGGGCTCGGGATGTCCATGCTCCGGATCTCGTGGCTCGTTTTCACCGCAAGTACCCTGACAAACCCAAACCTCGAGGGCGGCCTCGGAGGGGCCCTGAGGGGGGGGGATAGTGTAGCACAGCAGTTCTCGTTCGTGCCTGGAGGGCAAGGAATAGGTCCTGGGGTTCCATTAGCATTAGGGCCTGCAGCAGCAGAGGTGGATTCGGAGGATGAGCTAGATGACTGGGGTGAAGCACAGGGCCCTTCGGATGGGCCGCAGTCTCCCACAGAGAGCTTGGCATGGGATGAAATGTTGTTTGGGCCCAGCTTAGATTCCGATCACCAGGTGGAGATGGGAAGCAGCGAAGGGAGTTATGAACACCCCGGGGGGAGGAATTCCCAGGAGCCCGAGAATGTAAACATGGACGAACCCGAGTGGGAAAGTGCCAGGGAGGAAAGTTCTCAGGAAGATAGCGACACAGCTGCCGAGAGGCAAGGTCGCTCCTTCGATAGGAGACGAGACATCGAGTCTAGCAGGAGGGCTTGGTCGAGGGTCCTAGACCGACCGAGGTCCGTGAGCAGAGATTGGAGACGAAGGAGCCTAGAGCGTCGCGGACCTCGGCCGACGGATTAAGTATAGGGTCCGTGGGAACGCATCCTCAGTTCTCCGGCCACGTCTTTCCTGAATAGGCGTGAAGCGGAGTGGGACCACAAGCCAGCAGTGGTCATCAAGCCTTGCCTTGCATTTGCCTTGTTTCTTGAGCCGCATTGGTTTGCGGAGCCTTGTCCTGTTTCCTGATCCGCATTGGTTTGCGGAGCCTTGCCCTGTTTCCTGATCCGCATTGGATTGCGGAGCCTTGCCACGCTTCCAGCTTATTTGCTACGTTACTTTGGACTACTTGGTTATCACCTTTTGGACACTTGCATATTATTGGACTATTTACTCTTGGGAACTGTTTTTATACTCAATAAAGTAGTTAGCCTTCAGTACGTCTCTGTGTGTGTGATTAAGGGGCCCGCTACGACCGTGATCGTGACAAAGGCAAAGATGATTTATTTTTCCCAATGGGAATGAAATTTATGAACAATTACTACCTTGTGATTAGAGGAAATGTAGTTCACCAGAACAAATTTGCTTCAGATAAGGAAGGCCACAAGTTTTCTCTAATGTTAAATGAACACCCTTCACTTATTATCAGATTTAATCTTTCAGAGCTTTACACAAAGTTGTTTTCTGGAAGGACCTTTGCAATTTGAAATTGAATTTTTGCAACAACAACAACAACAACAAAATAAGTTAAATTAAAATAGATAAAGTTTGCTCTCAAATCCTGTCTAATCTCCTAAAGTCAAATAAGTACATGAGGATGAGAAAAACGGAAATGTATGAGGTGTTCCAAACAGTTCTACAAATTAATCTTCTGCTTACATTTAGATCCTCTGTATTTCTCAAGAGAAGTTACTGTAAATATGTTTTTTCCCGTGCTTTAGAATTCCCACTAAATTTGGATTGTCAAACCTCCTAAACTTTCAACTTAGCCTGTGAGTGTTGGTTCCTATTTAAACAAAATGGAAGTAAGGCCATGCACACATCTGAAATTGAATTTTTACATTTTTTTCATTTTTGCTCAGAGCACTAACATCACTTTGCAAATCTGGCAATTTTGGAAAGATGTGAATAGAATCAAAATATTCCAGAAACATTGTACAGTTTGGCAAGTGAGCAAATCCTAGGTTTTTTGCAGAGCAAGTTTGAATTTCCGCACAACTTTAGACCTGGCAAATTCCTCTCACATCCATAGACAGATGGCTTATTCAAGAACTTCCTTTTGGTAGCAATTCTTAAGTAAAAACTACAATCAGAAATGCCAGTGCAACTTCCACAAATTATCCAGTTTCACAATATTACCAAGACACAAAATATAGCAAACACTTACTATATTTCATCCCTATAATTATTTGCCATTTTATACTTGCTGACATGCCATTGATTCTCTTCTGTACTATAAAGTTAGGAGAGGAATTGTTCTTAGGTGTTTTGCAGCTCAGTCCCCAAACAATTCTCTTTGCACGTATTTATTGCTGGAGGCAAAATTAAGTCCTTGACAAATATACAAGCCTTTTCGCCCTTTACAGTGTATTGTGTATCCTGATATGAGGCTCTAGAGTGTAATCTTAGGCAGTCAACTCACATGATGAAATCTGTGCCTAGTTCATTTTTTTATTTACTGTTTTTACACATTCGCACAGATTTCTCTGGAGTTTAAAGACATAGGTTTTGTGCCATTAATGGTCTTCATACTATTTCTTTAGGTGCAATTTTTGTATTGGGAGCTAGAAGTCCATATCTTTTCCACTCAACCAATCAGAAAGCATGTGTATGCTATTACATTTGCTTTGTCTGGTTTCAGAAATGTCTTCAGTAACAATAAGCAAGAATATAACTGCACTGCAACTTGACAAGTGCCTTTGTGACTAAGGACCGATCTGCTCCATCATTCTGTTTCCAAACCAGTAGTTCCTGAAAGCATATAGGGAAAGAAAAAAACCCTTTCTTCCACCATTCCTTGCTTTTCAAAGATACAATATCCCTGTATATTGAGGTTTTATTTTGCTATGATAGGTAATAGCTATGACTACATATATTGTCCACATTATTTTTCATCCATAAAATACTGCTTAGTAAATCTGCTAGCCTACTATCCAGTCCAGTTCTGTATGATTCACTAATGTGTGTGTGCATGGTTTCAAGTCATTTGGGGGATGGCCTTACTTAGCTTCTAAGGTCAGATAATATCTGGTATCTTTGTGGTATAGTCAGACACACCCTCAAACATTTCATGGGTGAAAACTAGTACACATGTGACCAAACAATATCATAGTGTGGTCAAAATGCTAAAGCTATCAATGCAGAATAACTGGATTGCTGTAAGTTTTTCGGGCTGTAAGGCCATGTTTCAGAATTTCTGAAACATGGCCTTACAGCCCGAAAAACTTACAGCAACCCAGTGATTCTGGCCATGAAAGCCTTTGACAACACAGTGTGGAATAAGCTAAGTTATGAGAGGATGTAGCAGATAGCTTTTGCCAGAGGCAACTAAGAAGGGGCCAATCCTATCCCTTCTCAGTTCAGTTCACAGTAGTTGACATAAACAGAGAATATGTGGTATGGTGGGAGAACAATACAGAAATTGGGACATTATAACAATTTCTTTAAAAGTGGTATAAGAACAGAATTTATCAGGATTGTCCCTGCCAAATCAGAAAAATTGGAAGGCATGGAAGACATACTGTATTTCAGCATGGCCTATCTCCATAACAGTCATTTCTGAATTAACAGTCGTTGTGTCATGTTGTACTGTTGAATCCCCCAAAATGCCGTAATTGTCCAGCCATTTCAGTCTTTATTGCAGACAGTCCAATATTATAAAAGAATCATTCACTTTGGCATATTTCAGGTGACTCTGTTTATGGAGAGAATAGAATGCCAATAGCAAAGTAATAACAGGTCCCTTCCTGGGAATCAAGACATAAAAAAGAATGTTAAGAGAACAGAAATGTAGACAATTTGGGAGGAGTTGGCTTCAAGTTTGTACCTAACATGAAAAAAAAAAAACAACACAAGCTGCCGTGCCTATGCCTATGGATATGAAAGAAGAACTATAACAGAAACTAAACAAGACCACATCAAAGCATGGGCATAAAGAAAATAAGAAAAGAACCAAATATTACGGAAGTGAACAACTTGTAGAGCTTTCTACCAGTTGTCAGAAATTGGTTTTGGTCTTTAAAAGCAATTGTCTTCCAACCCCCTGAAATAACGAGACAGACACAAGATATATATGGTTTCAAATTTGGGCAACTTTTATTAAATAGTTACCTATTTAACTTGTTTACTAGCCGACCATTCCATCTAAGCCCCTAATAGACAGTATAGGATAGGCAAAACCCTCGCGGGCGAATTCCTATCCGACCCTAAATGTAAAACCATTTAGCAATCATTATTATACTATCCATGGGCAGGAGTGGTGGGCGATGTCCTATTGCAGAATGAGGGAGAAAGGGCTGGCACCACACTATGCCAGCTCCTCCTGCCTTCCAGTAAATTCTACAAAATTAACTAATCTCTTCTCCAAGGGGAGAAGACAAAAATGCTCCACCCCCCAACATGTTGGAGGGTGAAGTGTATTGTCTTCCAACCCCCCGAAATAACGAGACAGACACAAGATATATATGGTTTCAAATTTGGGAAACTTTTATTAAATAGTTACCTATCTAACTTGTAACTCAACTAACTTTTTGGTGTCAGTTTAACTTGGTGTGTGTAAGCTGAGGTAGCGTCTTCTAAAGTCTACCCCTCAGCTCTTCAGGCGTACAACCTGGGTCCCCTGTAGATTTCAACCCGGGCAACCCGTAAGGGAAACATCAGGAGAAATCTCTCTCAACTTTTGAGACTAGACTCTCCCCGCTCCTGGGACATTCACCATCACCTCATCCCTAAAATTAACCTCTAGGTGAGTGGTTGTATAATGCCCCATACCCTTAAGGGGTGCCTTAGTTGTATACAAACCTTTGGAAAACTAATCTATTTACGCTTAGCTAGTTTACTAGCCGACCATTTCATCTAAGCCCCTAATAGACAGTATAGGATAGGCAAAACCCTCGCGGGCGAATTCCTATCCGACCCTAAATGTAAAACCATTTAGCAATCATTATTATACTATCCATGGGCAGGAGTGGTGGGCGATGTACTATTGCAGTATGAGGGAGAAGGGGCTGGCACCACACTAAACAAAAGTGGGAGGAAACCGCCTCCACGCATACCTCTGGTCCCTTGCCACTCCACAGTAGTGACGGACACGAGGCCCAAATGCTGACCATAATGAGTCCTCATGGCCTGCCTTGCAGCCCAGTGCTGTAACTGTGCCCTCAGACAAGGATACTCCATCGATGGTTCAGCAAAGCGGATCTGCAAAGAGATCACCACAACCAACTCTTGACAACGGAGTACGCACACATTTCCTGAAGGCATTTGATTTCATCTGCCCAGGGTTTTTTGTTTGTTTGTTTTTCTCCGAGTCACATCACATAGCATTGGCCACGGAAGCTTCTCCAATGCAGCAAGAGTGGGTTGAAAACCTGTATTGCCCCAAAATGCTTTCCATAATCAGTCCTCATGGCCTGCCTTGCAGCCCAGTGAAAATAACTGTGCCCGCAGATGAGGATACTCCATCCATGGTTCAGCAAAACGGATCTCTACGAGATCGCCACAATCAACTTATGACAACGGAGTACCACATATTTCCTGAAGGCATTTGATTTCCATCTGCCCAGGGTTTGACCCCCTCCGAGTCATGTCCCATAGCATTGGCCACCGAGGCTTCTCCAATGCAGCAAGAGTGGGTTGCAAAACCTGTAATGCCCCAAACCCATCATCCTTAGCACCTTACTGGTGCCTGCCCACAACTGGTATGTTGTTAGCGGTATGCCATCCTGCTGGCCAAATGGTAACCAGGCCCATGCTTGCTAATCTGTTTGAATAGCACCAAAGCACCAAAGCCTCAACTGGCCCTAAAACGGGGTCACTACACTTCGCCAGCTTAATGACGTTGCCGCTAGACCCCAAACAAGATTTGGATGATGTGACCAGCCACTCTATACAGAAAAAAGACGAGCAGGCTGGTATAAATTCTAACACAAACAACAGTGTGGAGAAGCCAAATGGTAATTAGACTGTATCTGCTGAAGGTCTGAATGAAACACAACCCAAGTATATGCAAAATAGAGATCTATTATACAGTTAGCAATGTAACAAACATACAATGAAAAAGACACAGTGTCTCAATACAATTGAGAGGCGCATGGGTATCTCCCCAACACAAAGTACTTGCAATTGGATGAAGCTAATAGCAGTCCCCTCTTGCTGTGTGTTCACAGCAAGGGTGTCCGGGTTCGGCGTGTGCCGGTGCGGCTGAGGCTGAGGCCGAGTGATGACGTGAGGTGGCGCGTCAGCGCGGCTCCGGACGGCGCCGGGTGGTGACGTGAGGCGGCGTGGGTGGGTCACGTCGTTGGCGCTGTGACGCTGTAGAGATGACGATGCGTGTGTGGGGAGGGGGATAGCCCGGATCAAAAGAATAGCGGTGATGGGGAAAGGTCACCCTACTCCACACAGAGCGGGGTTATGTGTTATCCTACACCTGATATGTGACTACTGCTTGGTACTAGCCATAGAGCCTTGAGAAAGGAGCCCATGATTTAAGCCCGAAACGGTTGAATAAGCCGCGGATGAATTTAGCATTATGCTGGCCGTCGGCTCTGCTACCCACCGAGCCTTTGTGTGAGGAAGGAGCCACACCGCATCTTCCTGCACATAAGTCCTGAGGCATTTCCCTTCCAATGGAGCATTGAAGCTCTTCATTAGACTACTGAATGTTTGTGAATCCAACCCATCCTGAGATATATCCCATCACCCCTTCCGTGTCTCTACTCCCCTTCCTCCTAAGGAGCTCTATTGGCACGCCCTGCCGCTCACCCGGCCAGGGAGGGTGGGAAAGCTGTGATCATCCTTGAGAAGGACGCCAGGGATTCCTGGATCTTTGCCTGGGGATTTCCCATCACCGCTATTCTTTGATCCGGGCTATCCCCCTCCCCACACACGCATCGTCATCTCTACAGCGTCACAGCGCCAACGACGTGACCCACCCACGCCGCCTCACGTCACCACCCGGGCGCCGTCCGGAGCCGCGCTGACGCACCACCACGTCATGGCCTCGGCCTCAGCCGCGCCGGCACACGCCGAACCCGGACACCCTTGCTGTGAACACACAGCAAGAGGGGATTGCTATTAGCTTCATCCAATTGCAAGTACTTTGTGTTGGGGAGATACCCATGCGCCTCTCAATTGTATTGAGACACTGTGTCTTTTTCATTGTATGTTTGTTACATTGCTAACTGTATAATAGATCTCTATTTTGCATATACTTGGGTTGTGTTTCATTCAGACCTTCAGCAGATACAGTCTAATTACCATTTGGCTTCTCCACACTGTTGTTTGTACCAGCCACTCTATGCCATTATGCATTATTGTTAGGCCAAATTCAACCAGGGCCCGCATAAACCTGTCAATTTTAGATACTAGGACTATCTTGCTGATCCAATAGGGCTGCAAAGGAGCTGTCCAAGCATCCGCATGAAACAAATTTGCTCCTGTGTGTCCGCATAAACCTCGTGCTACATGAGCTTCAGGCCTTTCAAAATTGCAGGGTGCTCGGTTCTCTGTTATCCTAAGTCTGGCCCTGACTGCACGACCACCAGGCTAACTTTTTATGCCGCCAACCGTTATTATTGGAATCTGAAATGCCCTGAGCCCAGAAGCAATAAGCATAGGTCAACAGCAAGCTAGACTATTAACAGTCAGGAGCTCACTCTGCCCCCAGGCTTGCTTTGAACACATGACTTCTTGTTTAGTAGTGATTTAATGCAGTTGGCTACCAACTAGCGGATGCAACTATCTTTAAGGTTGCCTAGGTCAACAGCAAGTTAGACTATCAACAGTCGGGAGCTCACTCTGCCCCCAGGCTTGCTTTGAACACATGACTTCTTGATCAGTAATGATTTAATGCTGTTGGCTACCAACTAGCAGATGGAACTATCAATTAAGGTTGCCTAGGTCAACAGCAAGCTAGACTATTAACAGTCGGGAGCTCACTCTGCCCCCAGGCTTGCTTTGAACACATGACTTCTTGGTCAGTAATGATTTAATGCAGTTGGCTACCAACTCACAGCTGCAACTATCAATTAAGGTTGTCTAGGTCAACAGCAAGCTAGACTATTAACAATCGGGAGCTCACTCTGCCCCCAGGCTTGCTTTGAACACATTACTTCTTGGTCAGAAATGATTTAATGCAGTTGGCTACCAACTAGCAGATGGAACTATCAATTAAGGTTGCATAGGTCAACAGCAAGCTAGACTATTAACAGCCGGGAGCTCACTCTGCCCCCACAGGCTTGCTTTGAACACATGATTTCTTGGTCAGTAGTGATTTAATGCAGCTGGCTACCAACTAGCAAATGCAACTATCAATTATGCATGCAAGGGCGCTGAACAGATTTTGGTTCGCCCAAAAAGACTTATGGAACCCGAAAGGTTCCTGAATGCTCTGAGGGATCTGGAGTCTATCAGTGTCTCAGTTGATAAGCAGGTTCAATTTTGGAATACCTCACTGTCCAAAGCTCTTGACGAGATTGCCCCTAGGCGCCCTCTCCAGCCCCGCAAACATCGATCTCCCTGGTATACTGAAGATCTTAGGTTGATGAAGCGGGAAAGGAGACGGCTAGAGAGCATGTGGAGGGAACTCCATGACGGAGCCTCATTATCAGCTTATAAGCTATTTAAAGAAGCCTATGAGCGTGCTGTCAAGGCGGCAAAAAACACTCACTACGCCGCCCTGATAGTGTCTGCAAACTCACACCCGGCACAATTATTTAAAGTAATTCGGTCTTTGATGACGGTCCCTACCGTCCCAAAAAATGATGATCAGGCCCTTACTGCCAATGCTTTTCAGAGTTTCTTCGCAGACGAGATAATGAACCTCCGCCGGGACCTCCCTGCCACTGTTGATATAGTAACTGAGCTTGAGACTCCATGGCCCTCCGCTGGGCCCACCTTCGACCGGTTTCGGCCACTGGACGCAGATGCTGTCGATAAGATTGTGGCTGCAACCAGGCCCACCACCTGCTCCCTCGACCCGTCCCCCTCCTGGCTTGTTAGATCTTGCCTGGAGGGGTTACATGGGCCTCTGTTGAACATCCTCAATACCTCCCTTAAGCAAGGAGTGTTTCCAGAGTGCTTAAAAGAGGCAGTGGTGGCTCCATTGCTGAAAGAACCGACATTAGACTCGGCGGTTCCCTCCAACTACCGACCAGTGTCGAATCTTTCGTTCCTGGGAAAGGTAGTTGAGAGGGCAGCAATGGAGCAGTTGCAGTCCTTCTTAAATGACGCAACATGGCTAGACCCCTTCCAGTCCGGCTTCCGTTCGGGGTACGGGACGGAGACGGTCCTGGTCTCCATCACAGACCAACTCCGCTGCCAGCTCGACCAAGGCGGGTCTGCGCTGCTCGTATTATTGGACCTCACGGCAGCGTTTGACACAGTCGACCACAATCTCTTGATCCACCACCTGGCCATGGCTGGAGTGAGAGGGACTGCCCTGAAATGGCTGACCTCCTTCCTCCACCATCAGTCTCAGCGAGTGAGGAGGGGCGAGGTGGTCTCTGAGGGCTCCTCATTAGTTTGCGGAGTCCCCCAGGGGGCCATCCTCTCCCCTTTGTTATTTAACATCTATATGCAGCCGCTTGCACAGCTGGTGCAGAGTTTTGGGCTTGAGTGCCATCAGTACGCTGATGGCACTCAGCTCATTCTGAGGATGGAGGGCAGGCCTGGATCCGTCCCCGATAATTTCCAACATTGCCTCAAAGCCGTTACTGGATGGCTGCGAGCCAGTAGGTTGAAGGTGAATCCAGCGAAGACGGAGATCTTTTGGTTGGGTCGCCCGGGTGATGGGGATGTCCAGCTTCCAACCCTGGACGGTGTGGCGTTATGCCCATCGCCTTCTGTAAAGAGCTTGGGAGCTCATTTGGACTCCCAATTGACCATGGAGACCCAGGTCTCTATGGTCAGTAAATCTGCTTTTTTCCATCTCAGACAGGCAAGGCGGCTGGCCCCCTATCTATCCCGGAACGACCTGGCCACGGTGATCCAAGCCACGGTCATCTCAAGACTGGACTACTGTAATGCACTCTACGTTGGCCTTCCTCTGTCGGTGACCCGGAAGCTCAAGCTGGTGCAGAACACTGCCTCCCGACTCCTGTCTGCTACGCCAGCAGGTTGTCACATAACACCTACCTTGCAGGATCTGCACTGGCTTCCAATCGAGCACTGGATCACCTTCAAAGTGTTGGTACTCACCTTTAAGGCCTTGCACGGCCAGGGGCCAGCGTATCTGAGGGACCGTCTCTTCCCATACTGCCCTACGAGATCACTGCGGTCGGAAGGTACCAACCTGCTCGACATCCCATCTGCGAAGTCAGCTAAACTAACGACAACCCGTAGGAGGGCGTTCTCTGTGATTGCGCCCACATTGTGGAATGCCCTCCCAGCCGAAACGCGAGTCATCCAAGATCTCCTGCCTTTCAGGCGGGCTTGCAAGACCCATTTATTCCAACAGGCCTTTGGTCTATAGACTCTGTCTTTGCATAGCCCATCATGTTTCTAACTTCCTACACGTGTTGTGCTTTGTATTCTGCACATCAGGCTTTTAATTCTGTTGGTCTTAGACTGTCGTTGTACTTTGTCATGTTTTAATCTGTTTTTAATATGTTGTTTTGTATCTTGCTTGTGAGCCACTCCGAGCCTCCCGGGAGTGGCGGCATAGAAGCCCAATAATAAATAAATAAATAAATAAATAAATAAATAAATAAATAAATAAATAAATAAATAAAATTCGGGTTGCATAGGTCAACAGCAAGCTAGACTATTAATGGTCAGAAGCTCACTCTGCCCCCAGGCTTGCTTTGAACACATGACTTCTTGGTCAGTAGTGATTTAATGCAGTTGGCTAGCATTTGAACATATGACTTCTTCACAAGCTAGTTGCAATACATTGGTAGGAATATAGCAACCCCTTAACATGGGGCCTTCTTTTTCTTTTGCATAAATTTATAGTATATTACGATTTTGTCAGTGCATCTAGATCTTATCTCCTTCTTTCCTCCTCTTTCTATTAGTGCCTATATCTTGTATCATAACCTGTATATGTTAATTACTATTTATTATTATTAATTTTATTTATTTATTTAAAATTATTTATTTTGACCTTACCAAAATGGCCGCCCAGCCTAACACAAAATGGCTGCCATGGCCCCACCCCCAAGATGGCCACTGACCTCACCAAAATGGCGGTTGAGTCTCCGCCTCCTGCAATGGTTGCCACCCTTTAAAGATGGCGGCAATGGCCCCGCCCACAAAATGGCCACCTTCATGGCCCTGGCATGGCCACGAGGCCCTGAAGTAAAGAAGACGAGGGTGAGTAAGGGAATCCCACCCCAGGGCCCTTTTAAGAAGAAGTTGAGGCTAGCAGTGGGAGCTCACCCCACTCCCTGGACTCGAACCTCCAACCTTTCAGTGAGCAAGTTCAGCAGCTCAGTGGTTTAACCTACTGTGCCACGAGGAGGGGGACTTAAATTAATATTATGTTATAGGAAAGGGGGGGGGTCGCAAATCAAAACGAAGCCCTCCAGGCCTGGCTCCCTGTCTAGGGAAGCCAGACAGAATTAAACTTAGATATAACTAAATTTAGCAGAGGCCTACGAAGGGCAAGGGGCCAGTTCAGCCTGGAGGCTGAACTCTGGGCCTGGCTCCCTCATGGCCTCTGCACCGACCTGGTGCTGGATAGGCTCTAAGGTGTTCCTCACTCAACGATGTCCTATTGCAGAATGAGGGAGAAGGGGCTGGCACCACACTATGCCAGCTCCTCCTCCCTTCCAGCAAATTCTACGAAATTAACCAATCTCTTCTCCGAGGGGAGGAGACAAAAATGCTCCACCCCCCAATATGTTGGAGGGTGAAGTGTATTCTGTTGATTAGAATATGACACTCTCTCTCCTTTCCATAGTCAATCAGGACATTTCTGGTTTATTAAAATGATTATAGTTTTAATTGGTTTTTATATGGATTTTTATTATGTAATATTAAATAGCTTAAAGAGATCTTTCTGTGAGCTGGGTTTTCTTTTTCAATCAGTATAAGTAGGCTACAATTCAGAAAATCCTTTATCAAATAATCCTAGTTGACTCATGTTTAGCTTATGGTTTACTAAAATCCTTAGGTTTTTTCCATTGTAATGCTGCCTGGTTAGATGTCACCCATCCATGTGGACTGAAACCCTTCCATTATTTATTTATTTATTATTTATTTATTTAAAACTTTTGTATCCCAATTTTCTCACCTCCACAGAGGGACTCGGATCGGCTCACAGCAAAGATTCAATGCTACATAAAAACTAAAAACATCTAACAGCAATTTTGGATTAAAATATAACAGAATAAAATACATAAAAGCCAATTGCCGACTAAAAACAAGTTCAACTCAGTCTTAGAATGTGTTCATTCGCTTTGGTCAATAACCAATCTCAGCCTTCTTCTGGAAAAGCTTCATTCCAAAGCCAGGTCTTCACTAGCCTCCTGAATGACAAGAGGGAGGGAGCAGATCTAACTTCACTTGGGAGAGATTTCCATAGCCAAGGGGCCACCACGGAGAAGGACCTGTCTCTCATTAGTATAATGTGTTTATACAGAAAGATTTTGCCTGCAAAGTATTCATTACACCACTTGCATAGAGCAAGCTGAGACTGCAGTGTAAGCACTTTGAAAGTACATTCTTCCAAAGGCAGTCTGAATTTACTGTCAAGTGCAGCTGCTAATAGGAGAAAAATAAGACAACAGTGCAACGAAATCCACTTTATCATCAATCTCAGCTGAAAGGAATCAAAACATGAAAGGAATCAAAATTAGAAATAGAAACAATGTCCCATTCAGCCTTAGGCTGAATAACAGGGCTGTGCAAAACTTCATTTGTCATTTGTTTGTCCTATCTATTTCGTTAGATTTGTACATACGAAGCCATATTAAGAAATGAGAAAGGCAGCCGCACACACAAAAAAAGCTTAAGATGCAAAACACTATGACTTTCAGAAGAGTTATGTAAGGATTATGACCAAGGATGTCAGATGAATGGAACTATGAACTTTATAAGTTTCTAATTTGTATTCTGTTGTATGTGTTTTATTGATTAACCGGTAATGGTTTTAACTGTAGGGATGCATGTTACGACACTCCACTCGTCACTTCTGTCCAGAATGAAGTGGAAGCATTGGTGAGCAACCAATTACAGATCCACTTAACTGTAGTTTTGCCTAGTCCACGATTGACTAGTTTGTTTGCCAGAAGATCTTGTTGAAGGCCTTACTGAAATCCAGATATGCTACATCCAGACATACACTGCATCTACCCAGCTTGTAACTCTATTGAAAAAAGAGATCAGATTAATCTGCCATGACTTGTTTATGACAAATCCATGTTGACTATTAGATCGAGTTAGATAAAACTGCCATCAACTGCTGTGGAGACTCTAAGGGTTAATTGGACCATCTTCCAAAAATGTATTTTTTTATTGTTAACTTGCATTGTTTTTGCTCTTTGTGGGAGCATGATTATGGTTTATGTTTGGTATCTTTGGTGCCTGTTGCTCCAAGGGTACTATAGTGCGCACGTGGTGCTTTTTTGTCATGGCTCTGGTCCCATACAGTGAACTATTTCGATTATGATGATCCTGATAGCTCTAAAAAGGAGAGAGAAAGGAGCCCCAGAAGCTCCCTCTCCTTTGTGCAATTACTTAATAAAAAAGTAACATTATATCATTATGGTTATGATATGGACCTCTAACTATATTTTAGAAACACTTTAGAAATGAATCTCCACCCCCATCCCCCAAATGAGCATTGAAACACAGGCCTACTGAATAACCCTTAAAATATAATACATAAGCAATATTAAAACAAAAAAAACCCCTTGTGCTCTTGGTAACATAGTTCAATATTGTAACATGTGTATCCATAAGAAATACATGTAATTAATGTTTTAAAAATACAATTCCTGTACTTGTTATGATTGGGGTTTTGCTTTGATCTTCCATCTCTTGGTGTTAATGTTTGAAACTTCATAGCTTTCATAATATATATGATGAAACAGTTTTGCTTTGGAATTTAATGGTCACAGAAGGTGAAAATGTACAAGAAAGATTTGCTGTTTTTCCTCCCCTTCTAATGGCTTTTATCTCACTGTTTGATTACATCGAGCTGTCTCTTCTACTGTAGAGTATTCATGCAATGTTTGATTAGCTGAAGTGTTGCATTTATTTAGGAAAATAATTACATTACTTTGGACAACTTTGACATATTGCAAAGTAAAGACAAGCCATTTTAATTGCATATTGAAAAGAGTTCAAAGCTAGAAAAAATTAAATTTCGCTATGCATGAAATTTCAGAAACTACTTTCATTGACTATTAGAGGCATAAGACGTGAAATATAGGTTCAACAACTCAGAATTGAAAATAGTAATACATGTACCAGGCATAATCTACCACATATTTTAAGCAAGTGAGGTGTTCTTATCCACTGTATCATCAACACAACAATCTTTCAGGATTTTCACTCCATGCTAATCTCTTTGTTTATGCGCCATTGGTATCTATTTCCTTCCTTGCTTCCCGCCCTCCTTCTCTCTTTCCCTATTCATTTATTTGTATTACTTTCATTATCCTCCATTACTATAAAAAGGAATGCAGTGTTTTCCATGTATACAAGTTATGAGTGCAGGGGATTATTCCTGCCTAAGCATGGACTTCGCTGGTTGTCTTTGTTTTATATCAAAATCATGTTAGGCATGAACTAAAGAAAGCCAATGTACTGTAATGGTTTGGTGGTTACAATAGGACTCTTGAGACAAAGGTTTGAATCTTATTATGTTTTGCTATCCTTGTGGGAGAAGGCTTCTTCATGTCCCTGCATGGGGAGCTGGAGCTGACAGAGGGAGCTCAACTCGCTTTCCCCAGATTTGAACCACTGACGTATCGTTCTTCAGTCCTGCCTGGTACTGTTCTTCAGTAATACACTGAATTAGGGTGAAAAAAATGACTCTTTGATTCAGTCAGATATGAAAGTGCTCCTGAACTTAGGCTATACTGGATGGAGCTGCATATGCAACTGGGGTCAAGTCCTGGAATCAGCTTTGAGTCTGGAAGCTCAGCAGTGGTGGGGAGTGCATTGTAGAGTTAAAGCTTGTACAGCAGCTTCACCCTTTTCTTGAGACATCAGATCGAACCAGGGTGACACACACCTTAATTACAGTTTGGTTGGATTACTATAATACACATCATGTGCGGCTCTTTTGAGGAATATTTGGAAGCTTGCGTTGATAAAAAGAGCTGCAACTATATTGTTAAACTGGGGTTGGCTACAAGGAACACACAACTGTCTTACTGCAACAGTTTCATTTGCTGCCATTCTATTTCTGGGCAGAATTCACAATGCTGGTGTTGACATGTAAAACCCTATATTTCTCGGACACTGCTTATTTTAAGATCTATTTTAATGTAGGCGATAGACCTAAATTTAAGGTCTACTGCCTTAAACCAAACGGAGAAGCAGATAATAAATAAAAAAAATTGTTTATATTTAGCTGAACAATACTTATTCATTTTTTTGGGGCAGTCCTTTTCCATGTCCCACCACCCCCACAGATACATGTGGTGAGAACAGGGGAAATATTGAGATGTTAACCTGCCCCTGGCTCTGGAACTCCCTTCCCAGAGAAGTCTCCTTAGCATCTCCTTTGTGGAGAGAAAAATTGGTATAAATCATCATCATATTAGACTGAACCCCCCTACAATAAAAACGTTTGTGCTTAGATGAGCATTTAAGGCCCACCCCATCAAACTAATGTGGTGAATCTTGTTAATTGTGCTGTTGCATGTGGGCAGGTTTAAAGATATATGTTTTATTTTTGAATTGTTTACTTTCATTTTAACTTGCTTTTGGGATTTTTAACAATATATTTTCAATTTGTTTTAAGCCAATTGGGAAGAAAGTGGTGGAGAATTTATAATTATCATCTTCAAAATGCAATGAAAGTATGCAGCTACCTAGTTTTAGAAATGTTTGAATTGGTGGTTTAATAGTATAATCAATTTAATTCATATTTTAACATTTATAATTCATTGTACTTTATTGGAATCTTTCTTAATTGCTTTCTTAATTTGCTACCTTGTGGTCCAGCTTTGGCAGAAAGGCAGAATTTATATTTAACTAATTAATAAATTAAAATTCTACTATCATCCATGAGCTGTAATTCTATATATAGTTTGTAGGCAAATGACATCTTGCCCTTTGCTTCAAGTAACAAAGTAAATGTAGCGAGCCACACACCTCGTACTGATAACCATCTTATCACGTTCACATCTGGATTATAACATCTGTGCTATAGCACACAGCTGCTCAGCCAATTTTGTGGCTCACTACCAAGGTTTATCTAATCAATCAGTTTCGAAGGCACCAATTCTATACAGCTTTAAAAGCTGATGGTTTGTTCTACAATTGCACTTTATTTTTATTAGACCACTTGTTGTTGTCTTGTGTCAATGATTTCAAGGCAACTATTTTACTCCACAGGAGAAATGCAAGGAGAGTATCAATAAATCTTCTGATAACAATCTTCTCACTTTTTTCATATCAGTAAAAGGCAAGGAGTCCAGCAACTGTCCTGTAGAAAACACCAGTAGACAAAACCGCCTATGATCTGGATATGCTTTAGATTAGCAAGGGATTTCAAGTATAGTTAAAGTGAAAAAAAAGACAATCTAAGAGATCTATAGGTGATAAGGAAATAGAATTTTGCTGGCTAGTTTACCAGATGTCACTGCCTGAGAAATTCAGATTTATATTTTCCAGTGGAAGATTTAAATCTTATAAACAGCTGACAAGCCTTGAACTGTTCAAATACGATCACAGATTAACTTCATTTCCTTTTTTACCCATTTTCAAGGTACATACAGTATAACTTATTGAAATGATGCTTAATTTCTGATCTATACAAATAAAATTTCAGATCAACACATTACTATCAGGTCAGGATCCAGGCTACCAATACAATCCCTACCCTCCTATTTGAACCATTTATTATATGTATAGGAAATCCATACTAGTTTCAGTTACAAATAACCACTTTTTACTTTTCCAGTTTAAACCAATTTGATGCATTTTTTTCTACTGAAGTTAAAATAATTGCTGTTGATGGTATAAGATATTTTATGTATTTCATCAAAGGAGTTCAGAGAACGATGCCCTTGACATTGCTTCCCAGTAATTTTCTGAGGCAGCTTATAGGAACCAATCTTCTTTGCTTCAACTCTAGATCTGTATTACGTGGCTTTTAGCTATTTTCTAATATGTTTAGGATCAAACACTTGAAATAATTAGGAAACCCTACTCCAGAAAGGGCAGTGTTGTGTTCTTCAACGTGTATTTTTAAAATACCATCCATTATGTGACCTTCATTTTCTCCTGTTCTGTTTAATGCCCTCAGATTTATTCAGAAATGCTGTTTTGAAAATAATCTTTCAGGAACAAATGTTTCCAGCATCTTAATTACTCGATATTTCCACTTAATGCCATCCTATTATCTTTCTGAGGAACTAACACCCATCATATTTCTAATATAAATGAAGGGGGATAAGGAACTAACTGGTTGTTATTTTTGCATGTTTCTAATGAGATTCTTGTCACCCAGACTATTCACAAATGCATTTATCCTTCCCCATCACCTTCATTTCTCCATGAATACAGAAAGTTCATCTATCATAATCTTTCTCAAGTCACCTCTTTTGTTCCCCGACAAACCTTTTTTCTTTTTTAAAAAGTTACATGTTGGGGGGTTTTCTGCATTACTTCAGATAGTAACAAGCAAATAGTAATTTACAATTGCTCTAGTGAATGAGCTAGTTTCACAGTATTGCTCTGTGTTCAAATATTTTGTAACTGCTGCCATCCACAGACAGTTTTTTGTTTTTGTTTTCACTTATTAGGCTCTGTCTTTCAAACCATGAAAGCTTTATTATTAAGTATTTGTTTATGCTTTGCCAACTGTCATAGATACCTCTTCCACTATATCCTTATATATAACAATGTTTTGGGGAAGCCATTTGCTAACTAGGCTTAAAATGTGTTAAGGAAGCTTCCTATGATGCTTTTTATTAAGGCTAGGAAAATAGAATCCGGAGAAGTTACATTTCAGATTACAACTCCAGAATTTCTCTAACCAGGTGTGAATTCTGGAAGTTGTAGTCCAAAAACCTACTGACAGAGCCCAATCTCTAAAATTGTGGACACATATACAATGACACTATAATACTGTTTATTACTACTTTGATAGGAACCAGATGATTAGACTGACAATTCTGAAATGAGTTACTTGTTATGGGTATGAGGCCAGAAGAGTGAATATATTACCATGGGAACTGACTTCAAACTGTTCTGTGGGGTTTTCCCCACATTTCTGGAGGCCCTTCCTGACAGCGCCCAAAATGTGGGGCCTGTCAGACTTTTATTGGAGGTACGCAAACAATGCCTCTAGTAAAAGATAATTGATTAGGTACAAAGCAAGTTAATCCTGGTTTGTCCTGAATTAATTAGGTACTCTGAAAGGCCTGGGTCTAATGGGGTATTGAGCCTGTGGGGACTGACTCCTGGGCACATCATGAGCCCAGAGAGCTAAAAAGGCCCTTCAGCACTCCAAAACATAGGTGGTAGGGGAAAAAAAGAAAGTGACAGTGAATTAATGACTGACCCCATTCAGGGAGTCAATTACCCCCCTGCTAGCCTACCATGCTCTTGGGGCATTTTTAGCAGCCCCCTTCCTTTCAGCAAGGATGGGTGTCAACAATGTGCTCTGCATATCAGGAAGCCAATTTTGATTTGGGGACCTGCTGCATTAAGGGGCTTACTTCAGACTTCACTGTCACTTTCTTTAATGTGCTGTGTACCTTTTAATCTTCACTGCAGTGCAGATTGTCAATATACATTTTGCAGTTGCCACAGTTCGGAGTCAGTTTAGAGCTGCATTAAATGGTTAGTGTAGATAAAACCTATGAGAGCTTCAGTTGACAAAATAGCCCTGTTCCAGAAAACAAACAAAACAAATCCAGCCAGTGGGCAAGTTAATACTTGTGCAAATTTAGCAAAAGGGCAAGGAGACCAAAGACTAGGCCACAAAGTTCTTCAATAGTATAATCCTTTGTACATTTTCTCAAACATATATGACAATTAATTTGAACAAGGCTTATTCCCTGATAAATATAACTGGATATAGCAGGGGAAGGATCAAGTTACTATCCGAACTGTTGTATTGCAACACCTGCTGATCCTAACAACTTTAGCCAGTGGTGAGAGATAATGCAAATTGCAGTTGATCATCCCTGGTATTATATTCTAAATTTGCAATCTGTCTTGGCTTTACTTTGTATCAAACAAGCTATTGAATTCAATAGGATTAGCTCACAAATAACTGTACAAGGTTATGACTTATGTCTCCATGATGGATCAAAGATGAACTTGTTAGATAGAAATGGCAAAGTATTTGTAATTATAAGAAAAATGCTGTTTGATGAACATGTGGAAAATTGATAACACCTGGGTATGACTGTGAATGTCATGATGCAACACTGAAGGGAATGTTGGAAAGGCTGAGTCATAACCATTTGAGGGTTATTGAAAAAGGGTTGCATCAGGCAGTGTCCCTTACTAATGACCTATCAGCATCTAAATAAGGATGAAATAATCCATTTTTTCCTTTCCTGTGTGACTCAGTGTGAGTATCTGCCTGTTATTTATATGACTATTTGATTACTCTGATTGTTTGCAAGTACAAGGAAAGTGGATATGTGTATCCTGTTTGTAAATTTGCATATATTACAGCGCAAATATACAAACAGGTGAATATTAAAGTTTCCAGATATTTTCGATGAAACCTGAAACTGTGGATTTACTAAACAGAGTGTGGTACTCTGCTGATAGATGGGTAAAGCATGTCTTAGCTGTCTTAGCTGTGAAAGGGCTCTGCTCTATTTTTGTTTGTCTCTGGGACACTTGCTATCCAACTTGCAGTGATTCAGGTTGATTGTGATTTGGAAACTATAAATCACTTCACAACTAGCATTCCGTGGAAAAACTTACATAGGAAATTCAGCAATGGAGGACACAATTGGGAGATCAAAATCAGCATACTGAACTTAAGAAAGGCAAAAATTCAAGATTCAGGAAATTTCTGAATACGCCATTTGTCATTAGAAAATACAGCACGATTTTCTTGGCTATCAAAATCTGCAAAATTCAAACCGATTAGAAGGCTTGTTTGATCCAAAAAATGGTTCAAAACTCATTTCGGCTGTAGGAGGCAATGGTGGTTCAGATCTAAAGTCAATTTCGATTTTCATAGAAAAAAAAGTTCAAAACATTTCAAAACTTCCAAGACTTCCAAATCCTTCATTAATGATTTCAAAGGGTTATTTCCTGTTTCATTTGGTGGTCTTTACTTTGAAAGTAGTTGTTTTACTCCAGAGGGAGGGGGGAAGCAAAAGGAAGAAATCCATCCACACTGGTTTAAACTGCTGTGGGAGGGAAAGGAAAGAAATCTATCCACAATGGTTTAAACTCCCGCAGGAGGGAAAGGAAAGGAATCCATCCACACTGGTTTAAACTTCCACAGGAGGGAAAGGAAAGGAATCCATCCACACTAGTTAAAACCGCTTCTCTCGCTGATGCGGGAGGGAAAGGAAAGAAACGGAATTCATCCAGACTGGTTTAAACTGAGGCGGATCCATCCCATACACACTGGTTAAAACCCACTTCTCTTGCTTAAGACTGATGTGAGAGAGGGGAAGGAAAGGAATCCATCCACACTAGGTAAATTTGCTTCTCTTGCTAACGCAGGAGGGAAAGGAAAGAAGGAGAATCCATTCACACTGGTTTACAAGGCTTTTCTGGCTTGAACCGAGGCCAGGAAACAGAAGCGAGGAAAGCTGAATCATTTCCAACTCACTTACTGATTCGTAAGAGAAACAGCGGAAAAAGCTTCGAAAGGGCAAAGGGACTTCCAGTTTCCTTAAAAACTTCGAAATCGCTTCAAAACGGAAATTTTCCAAATTTATTCCTAATTACAAAGATTCTGACCAAACCTAAACATGCCTACTGATTAGCATTATCTCTATTCATAAGACACAATTTTCATTCAATATTTGCCAAATTCAATGTGATTCATAGACCTTACTGCAAAATAGTTCAAAACCTATCCTAAATATTTCCAAAAAATTCTTTCTATCTGTAATTTGTCATTGCCTATACATTTCAATTTTGTAAGAATTGGGAATTGTTTTTTTTAATTATGTAGTCTAAAAGAGGCAAGAAAGACTTCTTTGGCATAGTTGATGTGATTGCCAATAAGGCAGAAGGCATTCCAATGTGAGCAAACATAGTAACAATTTGCTAATTGTTACTATGTAGCAAATTGACCTCTCCATTGGCGCCCCCTTGAAGTGGGGGAGAGGCTTGCGTACCCTAGTGAAGTTGTGAGCTATGCTGGCGGTGGCATAATAGCCGGCGGTAGGGCCTCCCATACAAGACAGGTCACAACCGAAGGGTCTGACAAAGAGTGTCAATGGGCAGGATGGGCTCTCTAGCCTTTTGGCAACCATCCTAAGAGAAGGAAAACTCTGATTTCAAACCCGGGCAGATGGTGCTCGTCTAACCCTGTAAGGTCAACCATCTAAGAGAAGGAAACTCGAACCAAACCTACGACCTGAGGACCTCGCTGCCACCGTCCAAGCTTGCTAGGCCCTGGCAGATGAACCTTTGGTTTAAAGGGTGAGGCCAGTTCTGTGCACGCTGCGCTCCACCAGAAAAATCCATTGCACAGGCTCGAAGGACACATCCAACTTCCGAAAAAGCCCTGTAGCGATAGGCGAGGGACGAAACGGTAGGTGTAAAGATGCACTGGAAGCCGCAGACCCAACCCTGCATGCAGGCGGTTCGGGACTTTGGTCGCTCGAGACTGACCCGGGAGATGACAGTCTTGTTCGGCAGCATCCTGAACGACCAAGCAGCCTTTTTTAAGGAGAGCACTGCTTGCTCCGTATGGAGAGGGGCCTAGAAAAAGGTGGCCTAACGAAAGCTCATCCCCGTCTACCTGGTTGGCTAGCCGCGGCCAACGGGCATCTTCCGATGCGGTCGAACAAAGACAAAGAAACAAAGGCCAACACCTGCCTGCAAAGGTGCAAATAGACTGACACTTGCATGCTGGAACATCAGAACCATGCAAGATTCTGCAGATAGTGGACGCCCTGAGCGCGTTCTGCTCTAATAGCCCATGAACTATCACGGCTTAACATTGACATCGCTGCTCTTAGTGAAGTTCGTCTCCATGAGGAAGGCAGCCTTAAAGAACACGGTGCCGGCTACACACTCTACTGGTCTGGCAAACCCAAAACTGAGAAACATCTTTCAGGAGTAGGCTTTATGATTAAAAACTCCATCGCCTCTAAACTCGAGACGTTGCCGACAGGTCACTCTGATCGCATTATCTCCTTACGCCTCCCACATGCTGTTCTCTTCAGTATATATGCCCCAACTATGCAAGCTGACCCTGTGGAGAAAGACAAATTCTACTCAGACCTACGCCACCTCATACAAAAGGTCCCTGCAGAAGATAAAATCATTATCCTTGGTGATTTCAATGCCAGAGTAGGAAAAACTTTGAAGCCTGGAAAGGTGTATTAGGCAAGCACGGTGTTGGAAACTGTAATGATAATGGGCGCCTTCTGCTAGAGTTTTGTGCAGAACAGCAGCTGACTATTACAAACACCATCTTTCAGCAGAAAGATAGCTTGAAGACCACCTGGATGCATCCCCGATCCAGCAGTGGCACCTCATTGACTATGTTTTAGTGCGCCAGAGAAACATTCGTGATGTCCGTCATACTCGAGTGATGCCCAGTGCAGAATGTCAAACAGACCATCGCCTTGTAAGATGTAAACTAAATCTACACCTTAAGCTCAAACCTAAGAGGGTGGCATCTTAAAGAGGAGACTCCAAGTCAACAGTCTTCAACAGGCTGTTGTGAGAGACAACTTCCTGGCAAATCTGCAAGCAAACTTGAAGTCCACCCTACAGATTCTTCTCCTACAGCTCCTGGCAACACATCAAAAACAGTATCCTGCAGTCTGCTGAAGAATCCCTAGGATTCTCCCTTAAGAAAACCAAGACTGGTTTGATGAAAACAACCAAGAGATCCAGGAGCTGTTGGCAAAGAAGAGAACCACTCACCAGGCATTCCTCGCCCAGCCATCTTGCCATGTAAGAAAAGCAGCCTTTCGTCTCGCATGTAGTAAACTCCAACAAAAACTCAGAGACATCCAGAACAAGTGGTGGATTGATTTATCAGAAAAGACACAACGCTGTGCAGATCTCGGTGATCACAGAGGTTTTTATGAAGCTCTCAAAGCAGTGTTTGGACCTACTTATCAGGTCCAAAGCCCCTTATACAGTACAGATGGTCAAACACTAATTACTGATAAAACCTCCATCCTGAACCGATGGGCTGAACATTTTCAGGGTCTCTTTAATGCCAGCCGAGTAGTCCAAGGTTCAGCTATCCAACACATGATACAACAACCAATGAAAATGAACTGGACACAGCTCCCACTCTGGAAGAGACCATTGAGGCCATACAGCAGTTGAAAAATGGCAAGGCAGCCGGGATCGATGGAATCCCACCTGAAGCTTGGAAACAGGGAGGTCATGTACTGCATGCTAAATTCCACGAGCTCCTTGTGAGTTGCTGGGGAAAAAGGTGAACTGCCATCAGATCTCCGAGATGCAGTTATCATCACCCTGTATAAGAAAAAGGGAACAAAATCCGATTGCTCAAACTATCGAGGTATAACACTGCTCTCCATTGCTGGAAAAATCCTTGCAAGGATACTCCTGAACAGATTAGTTCCGGCTATTGCAGAAGAACTTCTCCCTGAAAGCCAATGCGGCTTCAGAGCAAATAGGAGCACCACAGATATGGTTTTTGCCCTTAGACAACTGCAAGAGAAATGTAGAGAGCAGAACAAAGGACTCTATGTAACATTTGTCGACCTCACCAAAGCCTTCGACACTGTGAGCAGGAAAGGTCTGTGGCAGATCCTGGAACGTCTAGGGATGTCCCCCAAGTTCCTCAAAATGATTGTCCTGTTACATGAGGGCCAGCACGGTCAAGTCAGATATGGCGATGCTCTCTCGGAGCCCTTTCTCATAACTAATGGAGTGAAACAAGGTTGTGTTCTTGCACCAACCCTATTTACAATCTTCTTCAGCATGATGCTCCAAAGGGCTATGGCAGACCTACAAGAAGAAGACGGCATATATATACGCTATCGTACTGATGGTAGCTTGTTCAACTTAAGCCGTCTGAGGGCTCGCACTAAGACTCTAAACTATCTAGTCCGTGAGCTACTTTTGCTGACGATGCTGCCCTTGTCGCCCATTCAGAAGCAGCCCTGCAGCGCCACATCCTGCTTTGCAACAGCTGCAGAGCTGTTTGGGCTGGAAGTCAGCCTGAAGAAAACAGAAGTCCTCTACCAGCCCGCACCACAGGAAGAACACCACCATCCTCACGTCAGCATAGGCACATCTGTGCTTAAGTCCGTTCAGCAGTTCACCTACCTGGGAAGCATCATCTCTTCAGACGCCAAGATTGACAAAGAGATAGATCACAGATTATCAAAGGCATATAGTGCATTCGAAGGCTTCACAAAAGAGTCTGGAGCAACAAGCACCTGAGACAAAGCACCAAAATCAGTGTGTACAGAGCTATCATACTGTCCATTCTCCTCTATGGGTCTGAAACATGGGTCACCTATCGCCAACACCTACGACTCCTCGAGCTTTCATCAGCGCTGTCTTCGCACAATCCTAAATATACACTGGACCGACTATGTGACTAATGTTGCTGTCCTTGAGCAAGCAGGGATCACCAGCATTGAGGCCATGCTATTGAGAACACAGCTGCGCTGGGCAGGACACGTCTCTAGGATGGAGGACCACCGCCTCCCAAAGATACTACTCTACGGTGAACTCGCCACGGGTCAGCGCAAGAGAGGCGCCCATGTTTCAGACCCATAGAGAGATATAAGGACTCCCTGAAACAACATCTCAGGCTTGGCCAGATTGATCACCAACAATGGTCCACCCTGGCCTCACATCGGAGGCATGGAGAAGCACTATCCACAATGCTGCGGCCTCTTTCGAGAAGACACGAATGGGTCTCGAAGAGAAACGACAACGCAGAAAGAACCGCAACTTGGAAAAAACATCACCCAAGGAGACTTTCTGCTGCGCTTTCTGCAACCGAACTTGCCTATCTCAGATTGGCCTTTTTAGTCATCAACGCGCTTGTAAAAAGCGTGGGATGAGTCCTTCCTGAATCTTCGTTCGCGAAGTAATGCCGAGAGAGAGAGCAAATTGAAATTGAATCCAGACAAGACAGAGATTCTCCTGGTCAGTCCTGGTCAGTCGAAAGGCCGACCAGGTTATAGGGTTACAGCCTGTGTTGGACAGGGTTACACTCCCCCTGAAGATACAGGTTCGCAGCTTGGGAGTGATCCTGGATTCATTACTGAGCATGGAATCCCAGGTTTCGGCGGTGGCCAGGGGAGCTTTTGCACAATTAAGACTTGTGCATCAGCTGTACTCGTACCTTGGGAAGTTTGACATGGCCACAGTAATCCACGCTTGATTACATCCCGAATAGATTACTGCAACACGCTCTATGTGGGGCTGCTTTGGAAGACAGTTCGAAACTTCAGCTAGTACAATGGTCAGCAGCCAGATTACTAACTGGGGTGACATACAGGAACATACCACCCCTGCTATGTTGAATATATAGACATTAGTGCAGATCACTAATTAAACTGGTCTAAGTATATCTGCAATTATGCAAAAATGTGTTGATTAGCTGTCATTTAGAAAAACTAACATTTGTAAAATAATCAAAATATACATGCGTGTTGCTGCAATTTGTGGTGTTGATGAATTTCATAATTGGCAGATTTTTACATCACAATATAATCATGAGCTGAGCTACAATGTTCTTTCAAACAGTTAAAGCAGGTATAGGCAAGCTTGGCCCTGGTATTTTGGACTGCAACTCCCACAATTCCTAACAGCCTACCAGCATCTATGGCAGGCATCCTCAGAGGTTGTGAGGTCTGTTGGAAATTAGGCACATGGGCTTTATATATCTCTGGAATATCCAGATTGGGAGAAAGAACTCATGTCTGTTTGAGGTAGGTGTGAATGCAGCAATTGGCTACTTTGATTAGCATTTAATGGTCTAACAATTTTCAAGGTCTGACTACTTCCTGCCTGGGGGAATCCTTTGTTGGGAGGTGATTAGCTGGTCCTGATTATTTATTGTCGGGAATTCCCCCTTTTTTGAGTGTTTTTCTTTATTTACCATTAAGATTTTAGAGTTTTGTAGGGTTAAGTGTGGGAGTGACTGAAAATGTACCATAAACAACAAACAATCAAGTCAGTGGAATTTGCTACCCTGTTGACTCACTGGTCATCAGTTGATTATTATTATTGCCTTTTCTCTTAAAATAGACTCAAAGTGGCTAACAGTTCTAAAACAATACATTGAATAATTTTTAAAATGAAGTTACCTAAATACTAAAATGCTAAACACTAAACTAGAATTAAACATATGTGTATTGAAATAGTTTAAACCAGTAAAATCATTTAAAAATATTAAAATACATAAAACACCCACTGGCTTAGTCTTGAAAACATTTTTAATGAAATGTATTAGGGGCTAAGCAATGAGATTTGAGTCAAATTTCTTTCATACACACAAATTTTCCAGATCACAAATAACAACAAAACAGCAATAATAATAGCAAAACTTTATATTCCACCCTAACTCCCCAATGAGACTGAGGAAGCATTATAGAATTAAATAATTTAATTAGGTTTTGTAAAAAGAAAAAACCAACTGAGACAAAAAATATAGTAGAAGTAGCAAATAAAATGCTTAGGTTGTTTATGCAGGAAGTTATGCTATAGCCTACTAAATAAAAAACAACACTAATGTATCTTTTTCATTTCTTTTGAACTGAACACCACAGGTAAAAGGACACAGTCTTAAACAGGCAGAAAATAGGTCATGGATACAGCTTTAAGAGCTGATAAGTGTGAATTGCAACACCTTTGTGTTAAGTTCAAGATGCATTTGCAATAACTTTACAACTGAAACATACAATATTTTAAATGTCAGTAAAAAGAAAAATGAGTCTAGTGTAATTCTACACATCAAAATAGCCTTTTAAAAGCTCTACTGCTTAGTGAAATAGCAAAAGAATACCTTTTGATTATTTCTACAGCCAGCTTTTATACTAATGACCTTGGTAAAAAAGCGCCAAGATCAGCTCCTTCTGTAGCAAATCTATGTTATTGTGTTCATTTTTTAAAAAAAGAGTCTTGCTCTGTAGCAGTTGAACATCTCATTTTTCTGGATGGAAATGAATGAGTGTTCCTGAAATTGCCTCCCTTCCACCGCCTGCATTCTGAGTCACCTTCCAAATCCTCATGGGACTTCTATTCCTTGAAATCTATAACATGTCTAAGTTGTATTTTTCCTTCAATCAAATCTTCCTCTGGTGCTCCCAAGCCACTCTTATTCTTCTTTTTATAATGTGTCCTGGCTAAGAGATTAGCAGAGATCTGGCAGGGGGAGCCGAAGAAATTTCTGCTTAATGAATAGAGTCGGCGAATTGTTAAATTTTGAAAAGAATAGAAGCCCTCTGTGGGTTTGATATGTAGCTCTAGCTGGGTGGGTTGATCAGACGATTGGCAGGAGATGCCCCTTTACATGTGTCTTTTTAAAGGAAGGGTCAGATTAGAGTACTGTGGAACTGCCTAGAGATGTGCACATTCTGCTGGTAGATGACATTAAGGCATGTTAGTAGACAGAAAAGAGATTTAAGATGGAGTTTAAAGCAGGGATAGGCAATTATCGGCCCTCAGATGTTTTGGACTTCAACTCCCAGAAACTAGCCAGTTTACCAGCTGTTAGGATTTCTGGGAGTTGAAGTCCAAAACACGGAGGCCGGTAATTGCCCACCCTGGTTTAAAGCCTACATTGTATGGCTGTGGCAAAGACACCAAGAACTTACCACTGACCTGGGAAGCCCTGGCCCTTCAGCACTCTAACTGGGGTCAGCTGTGACCAGCAGTGCTGCAGAGTTCAAGGGGCACAAATGGAGGGCAAAAGGGCAAACATGCCAAGGAAGGGGTCTGTCAAGTCAGCCCCTGACTGGGACCACCTTCCACCTGAAACCGATGACCTCACCAAAAGAGACCATGTGGAACATGAGGCCAAAGAAACGTTTTTCCCCTTCTATGTTTTTTAACCATTTACAATCTTCTAAGTGGACCAACCCCCTTTTTTTGTTTAACTCTTTTAGTTTAGATTTGTTTCGTTTGTTTGTTTATTTATTTGTCAGCAGATGTATCCTTTTTGGAAAAAAAAGAACTTTAGGGAGATACGATAAAAATAAAACTGAAATTAAAAAGAAACACAAAACAATGAAATATAATTTGACTGGCCACCCAATGCTATTATATTCACATATGGATTATATATCATAATTTGTATAGAATAGAGGAAGGGGGAATTCAGGGCTAAACCCCTTTTGGTTACAAAAGAACTGTTTCCTATTTCAGGTTGGTTGTTTGATGTTTTTTTAACGTTTTTTGTTGTTTTGTTTTATTTTGTTTTTTCTGTTTTTTTTTAAAATTGATATTTTAATATGTTTTTCTCGGTTTTGCCCCCTTGGGCCCACTCTGAGCCCTTTAAGGATGAGGGGGATAAAAAATGAAGGTTATAGTATTATTATTATTAGCCTCAAATAGAATAGGTTTCATGAATAAATGAATATTGAATCAACAGGGTAAACAATCGGACTGACCTCATGGGTCTACCTATTTAAGAAATTCAATGGGATTCTAGTCATATTCAGGATTTTATAGGATTATACCCCAAGTTTCAATACTTCTGGGCACAATTCAGTATGCTGATTCCTGTAGCTATGGAAGATTCATAATCTTGCAGGCAGGTGAACACTGTTGTATATTTTCTTCCCTGTTTACTAGGATCTTTGGAAGAAGCTTTTTCTTCTGGTATCTACTGTGATTAGGACAGTAAGAATATGGAGTAGGATCTTCTCTCCTGGGGTGCCTGCTAGAGAAATCAGACTAGTACTTTATATTTTAGTTAATGAGGAAAACACTGTTTATTCATGACAGCTTTCCCGTGTGTGAATGACCATGTTAAAGCTTTCTTACCACCAGGCATAACCTTCCATTGAACTGGTAGTTGTTAAAGACAGCATCATTGACCCTTGATTATTCTCCTGAAATAAAGTTATACCGAGCAACATGACTTGTCTTGACCTCAGTAAAACTGTAAAATTCATTGAAAAAATGAGCCTTTCACCATTGACAACCTAAATTCAGCTATCAGTCCGAGTTGCTCTTTGTTCAAAGAATGAGGCATCATCTTGTGCTTCTTGTTTAGCAAAAGTATACCAGATAACACCAGTAAAGGTGATTTCTATTGCAGGACTATTGCTGTTTTAGTAATGATCAATTTAAAAAGAATTATTGAATGACATCTTAAGTAATATACTGCTGCAAATATCAATTGTTTAAAATACCATGCAAACATGAAGAAAATGTCTTTAATAAGCAATAAGGCACGACCTGACCAAATGATACTTTTCATGTTAAATGAATTCCTTAATGTGGGTGATGAGTCCACTCAGGTTTTAGTCAAAACCTTGGGATAGTCAAGGTAGTGAATATTTTTGAAACAGGGTGCAGTACCTTGGAAGGTCATTTTTAAGTTTGGAGTAGAGCCCTGGCCAATTCTGAAGATTGTATTAAGAAAGGTACCAAACTCTATATTGAGGAAAGATCTTTTCTCAGCTACTTGATTCTTTTCAACTGGGCTTGAGGGTGACATGTTTTTGAACCTAATATACACCCTTTATGATCTCACAGTGTAACAAATTCTGACCAATTGCCCAATCAAACACAGCCTAGTCTGTCAAACCAAACACATCATACATACCAATATTCTGTGTTTCTAATAGGAATAGAGCTCCATAAATGCATTTGCAGGCTGCAATTTTCCAGACATGCTACAAATATACTAAAAGATAGAATGGGAATATGGAATAAGTGATAGGAATAAGTACAATTTATCTTTAACTTCCAAAATAAGTCATGTCTGATAAGAAAGATATTAAAGTACATATTTAGAATGAATAGCCAACATAATACAGGCAGGTCCAGCTCTATATGATTCTTGAAAAAATGTGTAAAAGGTTTCTCATTAAGTCTCTGACTCTTTCAATCTCATTCAAGAAAGAACCAGCATTGTCCATAGATGCTCCAAGGTCAGTAGCCCAGTATATAGCTCTATCAAATGTTATAAAATGTTGTAGATAATAATAAAGGAAAATGTTTACCTAAAGACTGTACAGATTAATATAAGCCAACATACAGAATTAATATTACACTGTCAAATAATACCTTTTATTCTGCAAGTGTCTGTGTACAGAGCTTTCTTTAGCTCCACACACTTTTAAAAAAGCTATGTATATAATACATCAATGTCCTTCATACCAAATATTGCATTGGTTTAAGTTGTATGTAAGTTTTACATTAAAGTGTCTTGCCCTTCTCTTTCTCCTTTCTGATACCATTCTATGGTACAGAAAAGATACTGGTCCATTAAAAGATTTATGGTCCACCAGCTATTGATCAACTATGACATTTTTTATCTTATTACCCTTTGAAACCCTTTTCATCTTCAATATATATATTTTAAATTTTACTAGCTGAGGACAATGTTAATACTTTATGGGTGCATATCATGGTGGAAGTGAGAAAATGTATTTGTCAAAAATGGAAGCCATAGTAATTCCCTTCATGCTGATTTACTTGCAGAAATGTTATTACAAACGCTCAAAAACATGCTGGATAGGACGATGCAGAAGTCTAAGTAAACAGGAGATAAACTATCTCAAGAAGCCTGGATATATTCTGGAGCGTCCTGATATATTATATTTATAAGAAGAACACTCAAATAAAATCAATATCATCATAAATATCACCTTAACTATCCAGGGTACTAGCCATAAAGCATAGCTTTCTCTATCAGAATTATACCTTAGAAATGAAAAATTACAAGCAAAATAAAGAACTTTTGAAAGAACTGTCTATTACAAACTCAGAATAAGAGAATCAAGAGCTAACAAAGAAGGACAGTTTCAAACAAACAATGTTTATAAATGAGACTGGAACACCACAAATAGAACTCACAAACAGTTAATCCAAGTTAATTTTATTTTAAAAGATGCATAGCTTGGTGATATTATGCCCTGCAGCATTTTAGAAATAGAAATTAGAAGTCTTGTATGCTTTAATTTTCTTATTTTCCTTAACAAGTGTTTCTGCTGAAGCAGTTGTAGATGGAGCATTGCACACTGCTGTCAGAGGTGTTTTATAAATCTCACAATGGAACTAGCTGCTGAGAGGACAGAGCTGGGTTAGTCTAATTTAGCAAAAAGGTGTCTTCAAGGCTAGTAAAGACCTCATCACATTGAGGTCCTGAAGCCGGGCAACAGTGGGGGGATCTGTGGGCAGCAAGGTAAATCCGTGGGGAATCAGAGAAAACTGTCACTGTGAGCCCTGTATCGCACCCTTCCCATCATATGAGGACAGCCATCGCTGCCAGCCTTCCCCCCACGCTGTCCCCGGCTTACTGAGTCAGAACATGGCCAATCACCTGTGTCCTTAATTCTTCCATCATGCTTTCAACATGGAGCTGGCAATGGGCCCGCCGAGAGTAGCCCTACGTCATGTGATTGGCTCTGGCAGGCTCTGTACCAGCTCTGTGGTGAAAGCAAAATACAATCCTTTATCAGCAGTGATAGAAATGTTCAGGCCCTCATTATTTGATATCCTGGTAGCAGGTGACAGACAAGCTATAGATTTTATTTCTAAAGGGAAAAAAATAACTAACCTTTTCTCTCCTATTGACTAAGATGAGTACTCAAAGATTATTTTTAGCTGCATTTTCATTATTGATGCAGTGAACAGCTGCTGTTCAGGTGATAATTCTCTAATATTGTATCGTAGGATACAAGAAGAAAGATATTTAAAAAATGAAAACAGGTGAGATCACGAACTTAATGAATGATTTGCAAAAATAAAATAATAAAATCTATCAATTTTGTGATAATTTTGTAGAAGATTGGTCACTTCCATAGGTTTTTATTACATGAAACCAACTTCCTGCAGTATTCACAGAATCATTTATCACAGTAAATCACCAAGATGGTCTACCTCTCTAATACCTCTCTCTGTGCTGCCACAACTACAATGCTTAACTGCTCCATAACTCTGTAGCCGGAGATACTATGTAGTGGAGGAAACTCTACCATAAGATATTTCATTTCTAAGAAGGTTTCTATAAAGATGTTTTTAAAAAACTTTAATTACTGGATGAAACAGTGGGAGAGTGGTTTAGCAGGAAAATACCATCTCCTGAGATCACTTGATGGCATGCTAACACAGAAGAGATTGGTGTTCATTGCTCAGGTATGTTGCAGTACTGTGGCATGATCAGGGTTTTGCCCATCAGTAGCATGTGTTTGTCTCATGGAGGATGCAACTCAGTAATGGATTTTGCACAGTTTGCTTCTAAGCTGGTTTGTTACCTTCCTGTGATAAAATCTTTGATATAGATATAAATATGAAAAGAATTTGGGATTTAAATAGGAGGGATAGTTTGTTATCCGGTGTTGTGACACTCAACTTCTGCACTGAAGTCTTGCTCTGACAGTACCACTGTCCTTGGAGAAATGTTCTTGATCAAAAGAAACATTTTGGGACTCTGAAAGCAAAGATCTGTCCAGTAATACACATTTATCATGGGTTCCACTGAAACCCACATGGAAGACAAGATAAAGGTTTGTGCTAGGGCTGAATGTCTGGAAGCATATCACATCCCTATGCCAATACAGAGAGCTGGATAAGACAACTATTCCTGCTGCCTTCTCTTCCCCAGATATTGACAAGAGAAAAAAATAATTGATTGATTGACATGAACTGATAATTCCTATAATTTTTCAAAGCTGGATATATTATGAGGTGGCGTAAAGCTGGCCAAAGGTGATGGAAAGATCTGAAGTCTGAATGGTACCATACAACTTTTTTTTAAATGCAAGGAAATGAAAGGAATATTTGAGGATTTCTCTCTATTTTGGTTGCATATTTACAGATACCTGAGTTTGGCCAGAGAAGTGTTTTATGAGAAATGTATGTTTGCACAATTGATAAGAGACACTTGATTCTGAACTCTATGGTCACTGTGCATTAAAAAGGGCATTAAAAGCCTTTGTTCTCTATCTAATTTCATATTTTCTGCTGTGTAATATTTGGAAGATGTTTTAATGAGGAGAAATCAAGCTTTTTCATCTCTTCACAGTCACATTTTCTCTGTCATTGCCCATCCATGTTTCATGTGGCTGTTCTAACAGCTTTTGTAAAAGGAAATGTATTTCTCTTACTGAAAGCATGAGCAATGACCATTGCAATCCCAAAATGCAGCTGAATGCTCTTGGGCAATAATATAATAGCTGCCAACTCACTCTGATTTTCATTTTCACCTTTTACTTAATCGGTTTGATTTAAATAGTTCCATGGGGTATTCCATTGCATAAAATGTTCTTGTTTGTCCACTAAAGCACTACATTTTAATATTTATGGAATTTTGCACCCACTTCACTTGGCAGGTTATTAGCCTCTGATCTGTCCCATTGCTTCCCTTTTTTACATTTCATAATTGGAAACACAGTCCGGAATAACCTCAGTATTGCCATCGGCCTATCTTCCCATGGGCCAAGCATGACAGGCCAATACCTTTGAAGAGTATTTATGCAGATTTCACAACAGCTATGTAAAAGAGCTTCACAGCTTAGACCTTCTGAACCTATTTAATGAGTAAATTTAAGAAAAATAACTTGGAAATGATAGTAGATGCATATATAGAATCAAACTGAATTTAATCCCTATTCTATAAGAAGGTGTAGTGTTCTGAACTATGGAAGTCTGCATGAACATAAAATAGTAAAGAGGCTTGGGAAGAGGAGAAGAATAGAGTAGGCAACTATGGTTGTGGCCACTTACCTATAGCCACTTTCCCAGTAAGGACTACCTGGTCCCATCTCTAATCCCATGCATATCATGGAATGTAATTTCCCATTTTTATGTCAGAACTTTGCCAATTGTTTATTCCTGATCTTTTGTTTGTTGATGTTCTTGTAAGAGAATATACTTTTATGTTGTAGTTACATTAATAGTGCTGTTTAATTTTTAGCTTTTCCATATTGGAATTAAATGATTAAACTGTGACTGTTGTACTTTTGACATATAAAGAGAAGGCCTATATCAGAAGAATAGCCAGTAAGGTTTAGTAAAATAGAAGGCAGTAGGAAAAAAGGAAGAAGGATAGACCCAGGCCCCTTCTAAACTGTCATGTAAAATCCAGATTATCTGTTTTGAACTTGAATGATATAGCAATGTAGACTCATATAATTCAGCTAAAAGCAGATAATGTGGATTATCCACTTTAATAATCTAGATTACAGTGTTCCCTTGCTACTTCGCAGTTTGCTTATTGCCGACTTGCTGTTTCACAGATTTCAAAAAAATATTAATTTAAAATATATATCATGATATTTTTGCTGTTTTGTGGAGGTTTGTCGCCTTCACTCTCCAAGGCACTTTCCCTCCTCAGCCATCCCTTCCTCCCTCAGCCTTGAAGGGCCTTTCCTTCTTTCCTTCACTTTATTTTAAGTTGATAAAGACTTAAAATAGTTATAACTGCTAAAATACTGTATAAATATTAAAATAAATAGAGTGTCCCTACATCACGGTATTTTACTTATTACGGGAGGTCCTGGAACGTAACCCCTGCAATAAGTGAAGGAACACTGTACATGGCAGTGTAGAAGGGGTCTGTGAGTCTGGAGCAAGGCTGTTGATGGTAGAGTTATCCGGGATGCATCTACACCAGGCATGGGCAAACAAAGGTCCATGGACTGGATCCTTTGGGTGCTTCTTTCCAGCCCTCCACTGAACCCTCTGCATCCTTATGCCAAAAAGAAAAATTGACTGAAAGCCAGATTCAAAAATTACCTGGAATCTCATTTTCAAGGTCACAATGGGTTAAACAACATTCAAGAAAATAGTCCTTGCAGATTAAGATTGGTTAATGTACATGAATGGACAACACAGATTTAAGAAAAATGAAAAGTTGATGAATAAAGGTCATAATTTCCAATTGTACTATTCCAGACTGTTGTCTGGAAGGTGTAAAATGAAATTTAAAACCCCTCTATGGCTTCACACAGAATAAATAAGAGTTTGAATTACAGTTATGTATGGATGAACACCACTTGAATGGTAAAATGTATAAATTGTTATTTAAGATAGAGATGACAAAAGAATAAATTAAAGGATGGTCAGTTAATAGACTCAAAATTTTGATTATAATATTGGAATGTAACAATGGGGAAATGTGGCAGAACGGTTTAAGCTTACAGTATGTTATGATCTAAAAGATAATTTTTACAAAATAATGTGTCAGTGGTTGTTGACTCCAGCATAATTATATCCAGCAAAAAGGTATAAAGGTGACAATAATGTGTGTTACAAATGTGAATGTAAAACTTGCACATTTAATCATATGTGATGGTCTTGTAAAAAAAGGGAGAAAATGAAGACAGATTCTTGGTATGATTCAGAAGATTTTGATCCCCCTTACCTAACATAGCACTGGGGCAGGATGTCATTTTGTTGACTTTCAGTGAGAGGAGGCCAGAATGAGCAACATTCTGCCATGTTAGGGCAGAGCTGAGCCTTCATACATGCCATTTTGCCCCCTGGTCTCCCTTTTTGGACACTGCTGACTGAACCTCCCATCTTTTTTCACTGGGTATGTTCACTGGCCTCTTTGAGGTCAGGTAGCCCCCCCCCCCCCGGCCGAACGTGTTTTTGTGTAATTTTGAAATTAAAGTGCATACTTGATCTGACTTTCCTTTTAATATTCTACCCATCCAAGGACTTTCTGTGCAGTACTATTTTAAAAATGATGATGATCTACCAATCTAGAGTCAATTAAATGCTTTGATTGTCAAATGGATGCATTAAATAATAAATAATAAAAACTTTATTTGTATATCACTCTATCTCCCCAAGGGGACTCAGGGTGGTTTCCAGCATAGGTGAAGCATTCAATTACCAACACAAAATCATACAGAATAACCATTATAAAACATAAGCATAATACTATTAAAACAGTCATATATATTAAAAATTTAAAAACCAGTTCCGGTACTATTCCTTCGGGGAAAATTTGATTACCAGAGTGGGCCTAGACAATTATGAGAGGGCTGGGCTAGTGCAACAAAGAAGAATAGGGCCAGGGGAGTGGGTAAAGTGCAGAGCAGAGTCCTAACCAATGGTCAGGATAGGGCCCAGGGCTACTTATTTCCATCCAGATAAAACAGGACCAGGTGATATCTGAGACTCTAAGGAGCTGCCAGACAGAATAAATAATACAATATAGATTGAGCATCCCTTATGAATAATTCCAAAATTATTCAAAATCCAACATTATCTAAAGGCTGTGATAGTCACAGGTCAGCTTTCTTATAGTATATAAGCTTCATTTCATGCATATTGTTATTTAAAATGTTGTATAAATTTACTGTCAGGCTATGTATATAAGATTTATATGAAGCACAAATGAATGTCATGTTTAGACTTGGGGCCTATCTCCATATGCAAAGACAGATATTCCAAAATAAAAATAGCTTAAAACCAAAATACCGTACTTCTGATCCCAAAACAGCCTTTCTCTCCTGGCGAAGCGAACGCACTGTGAAGAGAGGAATTGATATTTAGGAGATGGGAAAAAAGGGAGGTGGAGAAATTGATGGGACCAATGAGGGCCATGGTGGAAGTGTGGAGATCTTGGCAAAGGAAGATAGCGCCGGGAGTATCAAAAGTAGCCTCCCTGGAGATCATGAACCCCGAGAGGGAGGAAAACCTGAGCAGAATAATAAGGGAATTGAGAGAGAAGGGGGTGACGAGACTGGAGCAACTAGTGGACGAAGGGGGCAGAATCAGGAGAGAGAGGCTGGAGAACTGGTTGGGAGGAAGTCGGTGGCTGCAAATCAGGGCAATATGCAACTACCTTAGGCAGAGGGAGGTGAGAGAGGCCTTGCAAAGAGAGGACAAGGAATTTGAGAAGATAATCAGAGAAAAGAAGGAAGGGAAAAGGGTCCAGGTTGGAAGGATATACAAAATATTAGTAACATCAGGAGGAAGTACGGTAGAAGAGTTAACCACAATGTGGGAGAGGGAGTTGCAGGTCTCAGGAGCAGAGATGGAGAGGATAGTGGAGGAGATTGCTAAGACTAAAAACACAAGAGTCAGGGAGACAAGGAGGAAAATACTGCACAAGTGGCACCGCACCCCGGCCCAATTGACCTATCTTTCCCAAAATATGGGTACACGGTGTTGGCATGAATGCCGAGACAAAGGAGTGTATATGCACCTATTATGGGAATGCGAGGTGGTCCAAAAATTCTGGAAAGAGGTAGAAGGGGAGATCAATAGAGTATTGAATATAAATTGGACCATCACAAAAGAGACAGCGGTGTTGGTAAAAAAAGAACAAGATGGGGGAACATCCGGAAATGAAGGTAGCGATGATAGAAAGCACCCAGGCGGTGGTGGTTCTAGGCTGGAAGGACTCCACGAAATGGACAATTGAGAACTGGCTGCGGTACTTGGTGGAACACATTCAATTTGAAATTATGGAAATGAGGGTTAATCAATTACAGGAGGATAAAGTGCGAGAGCTGTTGGGACGATGGGACCGGGTGAGAGGATATATTGTTTGGAGAACCCGGGATCAAACCATTAGAAATAAGTTGGAGTTGTTGTTTAAGATGTAATGAAATGTAAAATGTCCGGAGAGCTTGCAGAAGAGAAAAGAAGAAAAAGAAGACGCAATCCTCAGCAGGGGTGGAGGGGTGTGGATGTTTGAGTGGGGGGAGGGTCACATGCACAGGGCACTGTGTTTATATGTATATGTTTGTATGGATGGTAAAAATTTTGGAAAATAATAAAAACATTTTTTTAAAAAAAAGCCAGGAGAGAGAGGAATTTGCCCCCCTCCACCGGGAAAAGAGGAGGTTCAAGGTTGAACCTATCGGAGGCAGGGGGCGTGGCCTTATGAAGGCCAACCTTCTGAGAGCTCATTCCGAGCTCGGACGTCTGACCCACCACTTCCGACCATTATCAGTAAAGAATTTTGATCGCTCTTTAACTAAGACGATCGGGTGAGGAATTTCCTCCCCTTCCACCTTAACTGTGGAGGGGAGTTTTTTGCCTATCCCTTTGTATAGTAGGGGCTAGTAAGGGGAGTGGAATGTAATCAAATAGGCCTAGCGGAAAATAGCTAGGGAAATTCCATAGTCAGTGTACACATAAGGCACCTCCTTCAGGGTTGAGGGCCATTAAGTTAAACCTGAGCTATCCGGGATGGTCTCGAGCCTGGTATTGGAGTCCCAACGGCTCATTGTGCTGGGGGACTTCAATGTCCACGCGGAGTCCACCCTTTCAGGAGCGGCTCAGGACTTCATGTCTTCCATGGCAACCATGGGGCTGTCCCAACAGGTATCTGGCCCTACCCACTGTGCTGGCCACACTTTAGATTTGGTTTTCTGTCAGGGATGGGAGAATGGTGGCGGTGTGGAGGAGCTGACCATCGCTCCGTTGCCATGGACCGACCATCACCTGATCAGGTTTAGACTCACTGCATCCTCTAACCTCCGCAAGGGGCTGGATCTGACCCATTAGGATGGTCCGCCCCAGGAGGCTTATGGATCCGGATGGATTCCTGACGGCTCTTGGGGAATTTCCTGCCACCTCGGTTGGTGATCCTGTTGATGCTCTGGTCACTCTCTGGAATGGGGAGATGACTAGGGCAATATACATGATTGCTCCGGAACGGCCCCTCTCAAGTTGCCGAGCTAAACCAGCTCCTTGGTTCAATGAGGAGTTGGCAGTGATGAAGCGAAGGAAGAAGGACCTAGAGAGCGTGTGGCGTTCGGATCCGAGCGAGCCAAATCGAACACGCCTTGATGCCTCTCTAAGGGCATATGGCGCGGCAATAAAGGCTGCAAAGAAATCTTTTCTGGCAGCCAATATTGCGTCCGCAAAGAACCATCCGGCGGAGCTGTTTCGAGTTGTCAGAGGCCTATTGCATCCCACCGTTCAGGATGGGAACCCTGTCAACTCGGCAGCCCACTGTGAAGTATTTGCTCGGTTTTTTGCAGACAAAGTCGCTTTGATCCGTTCTGGTTTGGACACCATGTTAATGGCAGTCTCTGAGAATGTAGCTGGAGCACCTGCTTGTCAAGTTTTGATGGATCAATTTCAATTGGTGAAACCCAAGGATGTGGACAAGATACTCGGAGGGATGAGAGCGACCACATGCATCCTAGACCCCTGCCCATCCTGGCTTCTAAAGGAGGCCAGAGGGGGATTGGCCGAGTGGGTAAAGGTGGTGGTTAATGCCTCCCTTTGGGAAGGCAACATTCCAGCGAGCTTAAAACAAGCTGTTATAAAACCGCTGTTGAAGAAACCATCACTGGACCCCACTCAAATCCACCACTATCGCCCTGTTTCCAATCTTCCCTATTTGGGCAAAGTCTTGGAACGTGTGGTTGCCTCACAACTCCAAGTATTCTTGGAAGACACAGATTATCTGGATCCGGCACAGTCTGGTTTTAGGCCGGGGCATGGTACTGAGACAGCCTTGGTCGCCTTAGTGGATGATCTACGCCGGGAGCTGGACAGGGGGAGTGTGTCCCTGTTGGTTCTGCTGGACCTCTCAGCGGCCTTCGATACCGTTGACCACGGTATCCTTCTGGGACGCCCTGCAGAGATGGGCCTTGGAGTTACTGTTCTGCAGTGGCTCCGGTCCTTCCTGGACGGCCGATCTCAGAAGGTGTTACTGGGAGATACCTGTTCAACCCCTCAACCATTGTCTTGTGGGGTTCCTCAGGGCTCAATACTATCTCCCATGTTGTTTAACATCTACATGAAGCCGCTGGGGAAGATCATCCGGAGTTTCGGGGTGCGGTGTTATCTGTACGCAGATGACGTCCAACTCTGTCACTCCTTCCCACCTGCTACTAAGGAGGCTGTTTTGGTCCTGAACCGGTGCTTGGCCGCTGTGTCGGACTGGATGAGGGCGAACAAATTGAAATTGAATCCAGACAAGACAGAGGCACTCCTGGTCAGTCGAAAGGCTGAACAGGGCAGAGGGTTACAGCCTGTGTTGGATGGGGTTACACTCCCCCTGAAGACGCAGGTTCGCAGTTTGGGTGTGATCCTGGACTCATTGCTGAGCCTGGAGCCCCAGGTTTCAGCGGTGACCAGGGGAGCATTTGCACAGTTAAAACTTGTGCGCCAACTGCGCCCGTACCTTGGGAAGTCTGACTTGGCCACGGTAGTCCACGCTCTAGTTACATCCCGTATAGATTACTGCAACGCACTCTACGTGGGACTGCCTTTGAAGACTGTTCGAAGCTTCAACTGGTCCAACGGACAGCAGCCAGATTGATAACAGGAGCGGCACTCAGGGAGCGTACAACACCTGTTGCACCAGCTCCACTGGCTACCAGTTTGCTACCGGGCACAATTCAAAGTGCTGGCTTTAGCCTTTAAAGCCCTTAACGGTTCTGGTCCAACTTACATGTCCGAACACATCTCTTTTTATGAACCTTCAAGATGCTTAGGTTCATCCGGAGAGGCCCTGCTCTCGGTACCGCCTGCTTTGCAGGCGCGATTGGTGGGGACGAGAGACAGAGCCTTTTCAGTGGTGGCTCCTCGGCTTTGGAACATCCTTCCAAATGACATCAGATTAGCCCCCTCCCTCCTGACATTTCGGAGGAAGGTCAAGACCTGGCTATTTGACCGGCATTTGCAAATGAAGTATGATTATCAAATAGAGACCTAAGGAACGACGATGATGCAACTGGAAATCGACTTAATAATGAGACGCTGATATTGTGTTTTTAACGTTAAATGTTAAATTGTATATGTTGAAATTGTATTGATAACTGTTGATTTGTTTGTCTTGAGCAGTTCCTGCTATTTGTACACTGCATCGAGTCGCCTTCGGGCTGAGAGAGGCGGTCTAGAAGCAAAGTAAATAAATAAATAAATAAACACTCACCTTAAGGTTCAAGGTGAGGGGTGAATAAAGTGAAATGGCCCTGGAATGGAAGAGGCTGATCTCATGATCTTGAGAACAGACCTCTCATTCATTTCCCTTAAAGGGTTGCCCTGGTTGGATAATCAGGGAATCCAGGTGTTTCACCTGAAAATTGATATCGTTAGCCGAGGGGGGATGATACCTCGGCTGGGATACACCTTGATTCCTGACACCCTCTGAGTTAGATTTAAGGAAATTTAAATAGGTAACTTTAAATAAAAGTTGCTCAATTTGAACCCAATATTTTGTGTCTCTTCTCTTTTGTTCAGGGGGTTGGAGGGCAATCATGTTGGATAAATGATTCTCAACAAGATGATTAGGCGAATCTCTATACACTACTCAATTATTTTTATTAGTTACCTTCTTCTGGGAGTTTTGAAACATATAGAGTGGGTTACAGCTTCCCAATCATTCAGCTAGAGTGGCTACTGGAAATTCTTTACCAATAAAAAAGGCTTCCCAAACAATGTTTTTTTTTCTGTCCAACAGTGTTTATTGAAATGAAAAGGATATGTCAAGATGTATTTGTGTCTTCGGGATTAATATGCATCATAGTTTGATTAGTGTGTCTTTGGCACAGTTTTTAAAGTATTCCTTTGTCCTTTATTGCAACTACAATATGCTTTATTGTACAACTCAGCAGATGCTTCTCCAACCACTCCTTTAAAGCACACTATAGCACAGTGAACAAACAATGACCTACAGCAATAATTTTTCACTTAATATGAGAGGGTTAAGGATCACATATTTAATAAGAATTATATGGCACTGATCCCAGCTCTCAATGGAATGGCTGATGATTCAGCAAGTAGTGTTGGGTTCCAGTCAATGTTTCCCAAATAATTTTAAATGGTTGATGGAAATATTGGGCACACTTAATTAAAAAATGACATTTTTCAACCTAATCACCCTGTTCCACCCTTTGGTAATGTAACAAACACCTTAAGAGCCTCATTAATCTGATGCTATATTAAATACTATGAGCATAATGTCTGTAATGACAAGAACTCCAAAGCAGGACATTTGGGTGACAGATGAAGAAGTCTTGATAAGCACATTTTTAAAATCCTTTTGGGGGGATTATTTTAGAGGAGACAAGGATGTGAAGCATCTGTCTACTGAATCTAACTAGTGATCTGTATTGATTAATAGATTGAATGTGTTCCTACATAAAAACATATGAGATATAAAATTGATTTACATATCAATGGACACCAAAAAACCCACAAGCAAATAAAAACACATCAGTTAACATCTCAACATTTAAGCCTAAAATGTACATTTTAAATCAGAATATCTTAATTTAGCAAAAAAATTGCAAAAGCTCAGTGCCTATTGCCCAAAGAGCAATCCAGTATTGAGTGGCCATCATAGAAAAGACTGTGTTCATTAAAATGTGTATTGATTTAGCTGATTATATTCTGGAAAGGGTTTGTTTTGAAATCAGGACAAGATTGACATAGATGCTCCATTAGGCAATGGTGAACAAATTATTTATGTCTTTGCAAAGAACAATTGGCACCTTTCCTTAGTTTTTGAAAGGTGTCATCCCTGCTGGTGCAGCATGTTAAACTACTAAGCTGCTGAACTTGCTGACTGAAAGGTTGGTGGTTCGAATCCAGGGAGCGGAGTGAGCTCCTGCTGCTAGGCCCAGCTTCTGCACACCTAGCAGTTCGAAAACATACAAATGTGAGTAGATCAATAGTTACAATTTCTATAGAAAGGTAACGGCACTCCGTGCAGGCATGTCGGCCACCTGACCATTGAGGTGTCTACGGGCAATGCCAGTTCTTCAGCTTAGAAATGGAGATGAGCACCAACCCCCATAGTTGGACACGACTAGGCTTAATGTCAGGAGAAACTTTTGCCTTTACCTAACATTTTTCTTGGTAATTAATAGATTGGAGAAAGCAGGTTTTAGTATTGTACTATGATTCTGGAAACCAGAGCTTGAATCCTGTTCAATAATGGAAATGCACTGAGTGAACTTCACCCAGTTACACTCTCTCAGCCTAAGAGGAAGCGATCTGAACAAATCTTGCCAGAAACTGTTTAAGGCCACTATAAGTTATAAATGACAAGGCACACGACCACATAACTAATAGCTTGTTGTTATGTGCCTTGAAGTTCAGTCCAGTATATGAGGATCTTGCCATAGAATGTTCTTGGCAATATTTCTCAGAAGGAGGTTTATCACTGCTATATTTTAAGGCTTGGAGTATGTGACTTACCCAAGACCACTCAATATGTTTCCGTGGTGGAGCAGAAATCATTGCTCTCTCTTAATCCTGGGCCCCATCTACAGTGTCATACTGTTTCATACTGCAGTTAAATTACTTTGAACTGCATTATATTTGTCTACATTACCATATAATGCAATTCAATGCAGATCAATTGCATTATGAAACTGCATTAGATGACATTATAGACAGAAGGGTTGGTCTCTGCTGTTTAAAAATTATTTGAAATTGGATTAAATTCATATAAAAAGTTAATTTAATTGTTTTTTGAACCATGTGCTCCAACCTGGAAGTATAATTTCTTTACCGAACCTGGAGGCCGCCATTTTTCTTAATTATTGTAATTAGATCATATCTTCCCTCTCAGTTCTTCTAACAGGAATATTTATCTCCTCCAAAATAGCTTTTCAGGGTACTTGCAGACATATCACGGCCCTTTGCCTGGTCAGAGGATAATTAAAGTAAAAGTCCTCCTGGAGGAAGTGAAGAAGCAAGGGGAACCATAGAGAACAAATGGGGCTCCTAGAGTGCCTTGGAGGACTGAGGGGAAAAAGCAGTTTAAACACCCAGAAAATCGGGGTAGATTGAAGGAAAGGAGGAGAAGGAGACAACAAAGGCTGAAATAGGAGGAGGAGGGAGTGACAAGACCACAGAGTGAAGAAGGAAAAACTACAGAAGCAAGGGAACCATAGAGAAGAACCGGGGCTCCTAGAGCACCTTGGAGAACTGAAGGGAAAAAGCAGTTTAAACACCCAGAAAATCAGGGTAGATAGAAGGAAAGGAGAAGGAGACAACAAAGGCTGAAATAAGAGGAGGGGGGAGTGACAAGACCACGGAGTGAAGAAGGAAAAACTACAGACGCAAGGGGAACCATAGAGAAGAACCGGGGCTCCTAGAGCACCTTGGAGGACTGAAGGGAAAAAAGCTTTCACGCGCTTTTCCTCCGACCAAGCAGTGATATGTCTGTAAGTCACCCTGAAAAGCAATTTTGGAGAAGGTTGATATTCCTGTTACAAGAACCTCATACTGTATAAGTTGGTGGTACCATTTCTATATGTTATAAATCTTCAGCTCCAGTCAATTGCACTCCAGAAGTGAAGGCAAATGTATCCCCCTTGATTTGCCTGTGATGTCAGCCCTGTTTTCCTGCTGTGTGCATGTGCTGGAATAAGAACTAATAATGAATTTCGTTATTAATTACATATCAGTTAAGAATTTATTGGAAATTTTTTGTAAGTATTTCTATTACTAAGAAACCCCCCACACACATTTCTAGTTTAGAACAATTTTTTATGGATCAACCAATCCTAGTAGACAGGGCATAGGTCTGCATTCAAACCATTGGACTGTGCTGGTTGTCATACCCTCCCTCAGTCTAATAAAAAACCCTAATATAATTCATTTAGAATTGGAGTAATATGGATCCAATGTATCTGTAAAGATTCTAAGATTTTTTTTCACACAGACTATGTTCCAAACTGTTAACAATCTTCAAAAACTGAAGTCTTTTTTTTGGAATGGGAAACAATTACTAAAATGACTTGATTCCTTTGAGGATTAATTAGAAAATCATTGCATTTAAGAGATGTGGCACAGAATTCCATGTACTAAGTGAAGAATAAATGAAGAATTGCATTTACTAGTGTAACACTTATAAGAATAATTTATTAGAACATGAATCACCATAGCAAGGTATTCTGAATTTCTATTCTGGCCTGTCACCAAAAGGTTACACTTTGCCAAAGCTAGCATAAGCCTCTAACTCAAAATAATGATAAAGCCCAGAAAACTCACAGCAACCCAATGATAAAGTGGGTGGAGATTATGAATGACAGCATAGAAAATTGTTACCTTCCTTCTCATCTACTATCAACTTCCAGATTGCAGTGGGGTACCCCTTTCATGGGAACTTACATGTTCTGCATTTCAGGCTCATTCTTAGTCCCATCAAATATATTACTATAAAGCCGGGCCTTTTATGTGTCTGCTATACTTAGCTGCCAAATAAAAGAAACTTCTAGCAGCATAAATAATTACAGGTAAGACCACCTTCCTTAGTTGGGAGGTGCTCATGTCCTGTGATGGCACACCCAAGCCTTTAGGAAAACTATATTGTCTGGCTTTACTTGGGGGCTATCTCTATACCTTCTGTTAAGATTAAGATCCTTAGCAGACAGAGACACTTTAGGCAAGGTGAAAAGATAACCAAATGAGTTTACTGAAACAAGATGAATAAAGGGTTAACTCCACCCGGGACTATCATAAGGTAACTTAAAATAATATATTACGAAGGGAGATATTGCTAGTTGTTGTAATCTTTCTGAGATCTTCTGCCTCTGATGCAAAGCGATGGATTATAAATTCTTGCTTACAAACTGTCTTAATCTTATTTCCTGTGAAGCTTAGGCTGGCGAAAAGCTTCTGTTGTCCTTTGGACAGTTGGTGTAATAATACTGCTAAATGCAGCACTAGGTGCTAAGAAAACCTGTTTTGGATTCCTTGGCCTAGTATTCCAGACAATATCCAACCCTCTAATTCACTGTAGCTCTGCTGTAGAAAGGAGGAGGAGTCCAGCAAAGGAGCTCTATACAGGAAATGGAATAGACCAACTAAGACTGGCCACCCAAAAACTAATACAGAGGAATGTATCTATACTATTGAGAAGGCCTATAAACAGGGGGAACTGAAGCAGAGGAGAGAAGGCAGAGCTAAGACTTCACATAGCCACTCATTTATACTACATGTGTGTGGCACAAATTAGCTTGTGAAATGATTTGTTCCTAATCCTTTAGGTGTAATATTCTGGTGATTTATTTTTTCCAAGACAGCTGGGTAGTTGTCAGGAAAGGCAGACAACATCTTAATCTGAATCTTCTTTAGAGACAGACAGGATATCATTCATTCGTTTACTCAATCAATCAATCGAATAGATGCAAGCAATCTATTTCTCTAGTAAATTACATCCTTTACATCCATTTCTTCTCCTATTGTCACTGCTTTTGCCAGTGGTGTTACACCACAGCATTATGTCAACAGGATTCCAGTTTTAATTTTTCAGAATGCCATAGTGGGGTAAAAGGAAGTTCAGTGCAGCCAGAATGTGGTCTTGCTTGTTCTACGTGCATGATAACATTTTCAAGTCCATTTAAGGCTGTACTATTATATTCCATGAATGATTTATATGCAATTGTTTCTTGTGGCAGTTTTTCATGTTCGCTACACAAGCCTATTTGTATTCAGCAAATGCTGCAGGTGGTGAATCTGACAAAGCTGGTAAACAGTGTACCAGGCCTCAAGTCCACTTCTGTCTCCTGTGATAGTGTTAGATCAAAATGCATCCTCTGCCCAGAAAATCTGTGAGTGGGTTTATCCTTAAAATGCCTAGCAAAGCTGTCATGGCATCACTGCAAAGATCCCATTCCTCTTGACATCCAGGTGAACCACATCCTTCGTCATTAAAAACAAATAGTTTGCTAGATGTGAAGTTATGGAAGTGTTTGACCATGATCACCATCACAAAAAGCATGACAGTGTGTTCATTCAAGGCCTCATCTGCATTGTTGCTTTGAATCTCCCATGGAGGGAAAAATGGGGTATAAATAAACATAGTAATAGTAAATAATAATTGCCACATAGCTGGTACTAACAGTCAGGCATGTAGCCAGGGGGGGGGGCTAAGGGGGCTTCAGCCCCCCGAAATTCTCAGGGTGGTCCACGAAAAGGCCTACATTATTTAAACTGTTATGTTTATTCATATCATGATCTGATCACCATGCTCATTATATCCCATATTAATGAGGTTATTGGGATAACAATACAAAAGGTTTGCTAGGGTAGACCCTCTTCCACCCAGTCTCAGCCCCCCCGAACCAAACTCAGCCCCCCCCCCCCCGAATCAAAATCCTGGCTACAGCCCTGCTAACAGTGCTATAGAGGTACAAAGAGAGGGTGAAATGGAGAAACATGCCAAGAATTTGCACATCAAGCAAATTCTTGCTGTGACAGTTTCGATCTGCAAATTGGTGTCATCATTGTGAAAGACCATGCAAATCTAGAATAGGTTACTTATAGACCCACTGACAAGACTCTACCCTTGGAAGACAATCATACTCATTCATGATGAGATAATCCAGTTTTAGAATCCAGATTAACTGCATTGAACTAGATTATAAGGCAGTGAATCCAGTTCAATGAAGTTCATTCTGCATTATATCAGTCTACACTGACTATGCCTGTTTTTCAACTTCGGATACATCTGAAATTCAGATGTAATTTGAATGTTTTTTTTTACTTTTGAAGTGATTCCGAAGAGAGTTAAGTAAACAGGAAGTGGATTTGTCATTTTGAAGTCTCTGTCACCATATTCGGCTAGGGCTCGTATGTCATTTCTGCCCTTCTCTATTTTTGTCCCATTGCATTTGAAATGTTTTAAATGTATATTAATGTGCTAAATCTGTTCAATGTTTTGTCAGTAGTAGTGGTCAAACACGGAGGGAAAGGGAATCCTCCAAGTTTTGACTGTCCCTTTTGTAGGTTTCCGCGCATTGCGCAATCATGATGCCATTAACAAAGACTTCCAAATTTCGGAAATACATCCGAATCAATTTTGTAAAAACCTCTAAATAATTTGGAAGTCTATCAGATACGAGGCGCCAGTGCCCCCTACATCCGAATCGACTTTTGAAGGAGTTTTTTCCGTGATAAAACAAGCTTAACACTGACCATATAATCCAGTTCAAACTACATTTTATGGCAGTGTGAATGTGGTCTGAGTTTGTGGGAAAGCAACATTGTTGCACACATTCTATTCCACCTACATTCTAGTTGTTTCATTGCCCCACCTTGATTTTCTGATAAGCTAAGGCACTATGGGGATGTTTGGAAGTATCAGCATTTGTTCCCTCTCATCATTCCATAGTTACACCAGTAATCTGACTTGGGCATCAACTATGTCAGCTCTAAAAATACTTCAGATCATTCAGGAATTCCTTAAACTCAATGAAACTCCAGAAATGAACATCAAAGAGATCTACCATCCCTAAAAACTAGAAGTGTTGTGCATGTACAGTATACACTTATAAGTCACCTGTCAATTTATGTCAACTTCATGATTTCCCTAGAATCTTCTTAGGCAAGGAATAGTCAAAAGTAATTTGTTACTTTCTGTTAAATATGCCTACAGAACTTGGTATTCATTCAAATACAAAACAGTAGTGAACCTAATGTAGTTTCCAAGATGAGTTGAGGTGACTTATGGTATTTAGTAAGCATGGGTAGGTTTGGTCAAAATCTTCGTAATTCAGAATACATTTGGAAAGATTTCCTTTTTGAAGCAATTTCGAAGTTTGTAAGGAAACTGGAAGTCCCTTTGCCCTTCTGATGCTTTTTCCGCCATTTCTCTTAAGAATCAGTAAGTGAGTCTGAAATGATTCAGCTTTTCAAATCAGTGTAGATGTATTCCCTTCAGTTTCCTTTCCCTTCCAATCAGTCTTGGGTGAGAGACACAGTTTTATCCTGTGTGGATGGATTCCCTTCAGTTTCCTTTCCCTCCTTGTCAGTCTTAGGCGAGAGAAGTCGTTTTACCCTGTGTGGATGGATTCCCTTCGGTTTCCTTTCCCTCCCAGTCAGCCTTGTGCAAGAGATGCGGTTTTACCCTGTGTGGATGGATTCCCTTCAGTTTCTTTTTCTTCCCGGTCAGCATTGGGCAAGATATGCAGTTTTACCCTGTGTGGGTGGATTCCCTTCAGTTTCTTTTTCTTCCTGATCGGCATTAGGCAAGAGATGCAGTTTTACCCTGTGTGGGTGGATTCCCTTCAGTTTCTTTTCCCTCCCAGTCAGCCTTGCGCGAGAGATGCAGTTTAAACCAGAGATGCAGTTTAAACCAAAGTAAAGACCACCCAATGAAACAGGAAATAACACTTTGAAACCATTAACAAAGGATTTGGAAGTCTCAAAAGTTTTGAACTTTTTTTTCTGTGAAAATTGGAATTGACTTTAGATCCGAACCACCAGCACCCCCTACATCTGAAATGAGTTTTGAATCTTTTCCTTAATCAACCAAGCTAGTATTTAGATTACTGCCTATTATATTTCTCTGGAAAAACTCTGCTAGAGTCTGTGAAGTTATACATCCTCTAATTCCAGGACCTATTAGCAGTTACAAAGAAGAGGTCCAGAATTTATTCATGTTTGAAATAGTCCTGTGGCTGTTATGGCAGTCAATTCCTGTTAGGGAATCCCTGGCCATTACTGGCATGGATGTTGAAAGGACTCCTTCAGTCCATGGAAGGGACTAAGAGGCTTACACTGGAGGACTGTAACCAGTTTTCCCTTGATCATTTTGTTTTGTTTCCATGCTGTTATGAATATTTCACCTGCTTCCAGGATAGACTTCCAGGACAGAATACAGGAGATAAAGGGGTAAGAAGAAATGATCAGAAATCATCTCTGTGGTATGAGTGTCCCCCGTGAGTGAAGTTTCATTTGTAGGTACTCTGTATCCAACAGCACTAAATTGGCAACATGTGAATTGTTAAATTAATACTGTCAACGCAAGGCTACAACTCAATATTAAGCAGAATCTTTATGCTAGAGAGACAAAAATTGTAATATGAACATTGGTGGCTTGGTAGAATTTATTTTCATATGAAATGAGATGAAAATCAGAATAAAGAGACTTTAACAATAAAATACAATAACCTAGAGATAACGGAAACAGAACAGAACAGCAGTTTGATAAGAACAGAAAGCAAATTGATTGTTTGCTCTCAATATTAAGAGTTGGGAGAGAAGAAATTGGCAGTGGGCACTGTGGAAAGGAGATTCTTTCTAACACCTTTATAGGTGTTTAGAAATAAGTAAATACGTAATTACTTCTTCTTGGATCTTGGAAAGGCCTTTATCTTATAGTAAGAAGAAGTTAAAGAGAGAAATAGGCTATGAGTTACTGTATTTTTTTTAAAAAAACAACCAAAAAAGAAAAAGTGTTTCCTCTCCTCTCTTCCTCTCTCCCTATCCTTTCTCCGGCCTGGGGGAAGCATATCCCAGCTCAAAAACGACAGCTTTTGGGGCAGTTCGGCCCAAAGAGATCTCTTCAGGGGGGTGGGTGATGGGCAGAGATTGATGCCAAAAAGAAGATCTAGTTCTCCCAAGTACTGTGCCTCTATTTGCCTTTTTCTGATTGTTTTTCTTCTCCTGGACTGCTCCTGACGCTTCTCCCTGGCTGATTGAGCCAAGAAGCCTCGCTATTCATCATGGACCCTCCCTGCCCTGGAAAAGATAGTTTCATCAAGGACCCTGAAGCGAACTCAAGATCCCTTCCTGGCTGGAAGCAGCCAGAGAGCCAAAAAATACATCTATGGGCTTTTGAGGGGTTTTGAACCTGCAGCCCAAGCCTTTGCAGGCTGGGATATGTAGTTCGCCCAAGGACACGGATCATAGACTCATTTCTGTACCCCTGTATCCCTGTATGTACAGTGTGGCTTCATAAGTTTTCCCTTTGACCCCTTGTAACCCTTCCCCTTCTTGCCCTTGTTAAGAAAAGACTGCTTTGAGAATGTTTACTATGTTTGCCAAGAGGAAATGCTGCCAAGCCCTGTTCCACACCTCTTTATTGACCACCATTTCATATTGCATGCGTTGCCCGGTCAGAGTCTTGTTATGGAAATTGAGCTCTTGTTTCAACTCCACGTCTGGCCGGATCTGGAGGCAGCTTCGCCGGTCTGAGTCGTCAAGCTTAGCTTGCCTTTGGAACCTGGACAATGAAAAGTTTGCTCTTCACAGCGGGTGCCACAGCTGGCCTCGGAACCCAGGTGTGCCCCAAAATAAGTCCTTTTGTCACCAAAGGGGTCTGAGTGAATCACCAGGCCTTTCTTCCTCTCCTTCCCCATTCACATACGGATGGGACACATCAACTCAATGATTTCATCACTCCCAGGTGTCACCTCAGGTCGTTTACCTGGCCAGGACTCTTTTGTTTTATTCATATGCCATATTGACAGCGATTTCCGTCTAAGCTTCCCTTCCTGGAACTCCATATATGGCCACAGACTTCTGATTGGCTAGGGTGGCGAATGGGAGTAAGCGCCGATAGGCTCCCAGAGCCGGTCAACACCCCATCCATCAGCTGATCTCAACGTTCCGACCAATCATCGACGGAGCCGGCCCAGAAGGGGGCAGGCGGGAAATTCAATTGTTTTGACAGTTCTGTAACCTTTAAAACCAATGTTTTGAATGTACACGCATGTTCTTTATGGGAATCAGGTATTGCGGTTCGCATCCTCTCAGCTGAGCAGAATAAACAATTTCGTGGCTTCTACCTTGCAGCATTGGTGAGCATAATTGGATCAAGGGAGGCGGGTAGGATACGAGGACCTAGTCGCTCCGGGCTCGCCAGGTTAACTGAACCCTCGCGGTCTCTGCCCCGCGGTCGGTCCAAGGGGCTTGCCCGGTTGTCAGACAACCGGCCTGGGGGATTGGCGGTTGTTCGATAACAAAAGGAGAAAATAAGCTTTAAGTGAGCTGCAAAATAAAAGCTATAATTACAAAGTAGTGTAAAAGTCTTGTCTCATTATTTTAGTAGAACTAGAAGGTATCAGTGGTTCTTTAAAATCAATGAGGTTTTCATCAAGGCAAGTTACAAGCTGTGGCAGATTTATTTGTGAATGGACACTGACTATACTGGCATCCCATGGTTCATCAGTAAGCATTCATCAAATAACTGAATCATGCTCAATTTGACTCTGCTTCAGAAAGTTATTTGATACATCACCACTGTGGCAATAAAATTTGTCATGACTGTTCTTTATAAGTTCTGCAACATTTGCAGTGCAATTCTACACATGCCTGCCCAGAAATAAGCCTCATTTTGTAAGCTTAGGTTGCATGGATGTTGATGTTACACATACAACTTATTATGACCTCATCACACTAGAGAAAAAATCCACTTAAAATCCGGTTTGTGCCTCCTGCAGAATTCTGGGGTTTGCAGTTTAGGGAGGAGCCTTTAACATAGCGGTTCTCAACCTGTAGGTCCCCATGAGTTTTGGCCTACAACTCCCAGAAATCCTAGCCAGTTTACCAGCTGTTAGGATTTCTGGGAGTTGAAGGCCAAAACATCTGGGGGCCCACAGGTCCTCACTAAACTACAAACCCCAGAATTCTGCAGAAGACAGAAACTGAATTTTAAGTGGATTTTTTTCTCTAGTACTAAACTGCAAACCCCAGAATTCTGCAGGAGGCAGAAACCGGATTTTAAGTGGATTTTTTCTCTAGTGTAATGAAGTAGCCATCCTGAACTCAGTGGTAGTTAATGCTTTTTATTCTTTGCATGCATAAGTCAGTGATATGGCAAAGAACATACATTTGACCTTGATATTCTGGGTTATATGGCTGTGTGGAAGAGCTCTTAGACCAGTGGTTCCCAACCTTTTTTTAAAAAACCAGGGACCATTTTGATTTTTTGTTGTTGTTAGCAGGGAGTTGTTGTTGTTAGCAAGGTTCAAAAATAATAAACTGTGTTAATCTAAAAACAAACTTTGATCAAATATTTTAACATATTTGTTAAATATAATAATAACATGAATTAAGAGTCCTATTATTATATAAAAAGAACATTAAACATAGAACATAGAAAATTAAATTTGGTTTGCATCAATGTTATTTTTGAGCTTGCATCTTCTTTACAAGTTGAGTAAGCCTGGGGCTAATATTATTGCTCAAAGCTACACACATATCATCACTTACACTTAATTCCTGGACTTATTTTTAATTACTAGCAAAGCAGAAAACCCTTGTTCGCATAAATAAGTTGTGAAGGAAAGCACAAGGTGATTCCTTGAATGTTAATGTAAAATTTGGTTTTTTTACACTGAAACTTCTGAAGAGAATCAGATCAAAACCACCTGTGAAGAAGCTCTTTCCTGGGGAAACCCTCTGAAATCCATGAGGTCACCATAAAAGCCCAAGCTTGCATTTCTGTTTACATATTTGAAGCATTAAAAGAATAACACTGAAAGGGAGGGAAGGAAACTAGCTATCAAATATGAGGGGGCTTTTCATACTTAAAGAGAAGGAGGAAAGAGAAGAAGGACGAAAAGGTTAAAGATGAAGAGAAGAAGCAAAAGAGGGAAGAGAAGAGAGAAGAAGAAGAAAAGGAGAATGAAGGAGAAAGAAGAAAGGGAAGGAATGAAGAAGAGAAGGGGAGAAAGAAGAGGAGAAAAAGAGAAGGAGGAAAGGGAAAGGAAGAAAAGAAGAAAACAGAAGAGGAGGAGGAGAAAAAGTAAAAGGAAGAGAAGGGGAAAAAGGGGGAGGAGAAATAGAATGAAGAGAAGGAGGAGAAAAAAGAGGAGAAAAAGTAAAGGGAAGAAAAGGGGAAGGAGAAAAAAGAAAAAAGGAGCAGGAAGAGAAGGAAGAGAAGCAGAGGAAAAAGAGAAAAAGGGCTAAGGAGCAAGGGGAGGAAGGCTGTGCCTTTGGGCCTGGGGCAGGGTGGATGCAAAAGAGGGTCCCTTGCAATACGCCACAGCCACAAAGGAGAGAAGCTGCCACAAGGGGCCCACTTGCCTGCCTGCCTGCCTGTGCTCCTCTCCATTGGCGGCGTCACCCAGGGAGGGGCAGGAGGCCAACCCAGCCGTACCCAGGCTGTGCTCCTGCATTCCCTACCCTTGGCCATCAGAGACAGGGCTTCTGGGCGTTGCAGTCTCCATACACCTGGGGGGCCACAAACTGGACTTTGCTTCTGGGGTAGATAAATATAATTGAGATATAATTCACACACACACAATGTTAAATATTAGGCATGAGAAAAAAGTTATGAAAATGATTCGTTTCGTAAGAAATTCGTAAGAAATGCTACTTTCGAGTATTTCCGCACCTGGAATGCCAACCAGGAAGTGGACTTCCTTTTTCGAACTTCGGGGGCCAGGATTTTCTTAAGTGTCGTTATTAGGTCGTAAGGGGGCACCCTCTGTCAGATCTGGGAAATCTGAGCTTGGAAGAAGTTCAGGTTTCCAGCCTGCCACCTTTATTCCAGATCTCTGGGACCTTTGCCCTAGTTACTCAAGGACATGCTGAGTCAGTGGGGGAGTGAGGTAACTTCCAGGTGCCTCCAGGGAAGTGAGGTAACTTCTTATGGACTTGGACATTGGACAATAATCTGATTGTGCTGACTCAGAGGGCTGTGATGTCATATCCCTTTGGACTATGGGATTTGCTGAATCACCCGGATATGGTGCAACCCTGCCTGGACATTGCATGGGCAAGGGAGGGGGTTTGGGTATAAAAGGTGTGTTTGGGTGGCGGGCGGTGCTTTAGCTTTACAAGTATTGTACCTGCAATAAAATCGTGTTGGACCGTGCTTCTATCTACGTGTGTTCCTTACCGGTTGGAGCGTCATTACAGAAGCTAAAGCCCCATTCAACTTCCCAGCAATGGAGAGGTTGGCTTGGAAGGAGGAGGAGTATATTGATATGTGGAATATTGCTCCCGAGGAAGTCCAGAGAACCATGGATTGGGAGATGACGACCATTGACCAAGTGGGGTTCCCGGACGAGCCCAGAGAGGTGACGGCTTGCAGAGCGTCAGCCCAGAGGGACGAACTCCGAGAAGCGGAGAGATTGTGGGACGCTCAGGTGAGCGCTTTGAGAGAAAAGAGGCGGCGAGATCCAATTCAGATGGGTGTTTGGATGGCCGGAGGAACCAGAGAAGCTGTGCTGAAGGAAGGGCCAGCTCAGGTGGATCCAGTGGAGGACAGGTCTAGAGAAGCTGAGAGGAAGAGTGCCTCGGCTCAGGTAGACCTGGAGGAGTGTGGTAGTGAGACCACAGAACCTGAACCACTGTCGGAGTTGGCGGTGATGAGGTGTAGGATGGATGCGATGGAGCATACCATGAGAAGGATGTCCCAGGCTATGCCCAGGAGAGAGCCCAGGGATCGGGCGTGGAGTGCCCCGGGAGGAGGAGACTTCACTTATTATTCGTGGATGGATGGTGGCCTGTCAGCAGCTGAGCGCCCTAGATCTCCCATGGGAGTGTGGGCGGACAGTGGTCATCTGGCATCAGAGGAAGTGAATCCAGTCCCGGTGAGCAGGCCCCTGCAATCGGCAGGAAGAGGAGTTTCGAGGATGGAGGCCCCTCAGGGGAGGAGAATGCAATCTCAAGATTTTGGAGGACGATTGAAAAGGAACCCTGAGGGTGAAGTTCAAAGGTGAAGCGTGCAAGGTGGCCTTCTTTATTGCCACAGTTAGAGACCATATGGAAGATTATGGCCATCTTTACCCCAGTGATGGTAGCCGAGTTCGAGCCATTGGAGGAGTGTTTAAGGGAAGGGCCGCGGAATGGTATGTGCAGTGCCATGACCGGAGGGATCCATGCTTAACATCGGTCCGGGCCTTCCTGCAAGCTATTAGAAATTATTTCCGTGACCCTCTGGAGAGGGTAAAAGCGAAGGAGGCGTTGCGGAGTTTGTCCCAAGGATCCCGTTCAGTCACTGAGTATGCGGAAGAATTCATGGGATTGGCCGGAAAAGTTGCAGAATGGTCCCAGGCAACATTGCTGGAACTATTTAAAGACGGTCTGAGAAAGGAGATTTTGGAGTGGTGTCTGCATCGCGGAGATCCAGGTGATGTTGACGGTTGGATCCAGTTGGCCGGCAGTGTGGAGGGGATCTTGGCTCAAGTACAACGGAGGCGGTTCCAGCCGATGAGATCCAGAGTGCCGGGACGCGGTGTTGCTGAAGGCCGATTTCGGGGCGGAGAGTTTCGGCGTGGTGGTGGAGGCGATGGCCGGGCTGGTGGGATGAGAAAACCCACGATGGGACGGGCCGCTGTTTCATATGTTCCCAGCCGGGCCATTTTGCGGCCCAATGCCGGCAGAAGCCGGTGCAAGATCCTGTTTGTGCGGATCCATCTAAAGTAGCATCTGCTAGAGCAGCTTTTGTGGACAATACTGATGTGAAAAGTGTTGGGGTGAGTCCCCCAAGTATACAATGCACCCTGGGATTGTTTAAGGGGGGTGAAATCATTGAGAAGAAAGCCTTGGTAGACTGTGGGTGTTCAGAGAATATAATGTCCCCAAAGTTAGTGGGTGATTTAGGAGGGGCTACGAAAACTTTGGATACCTCTGTTAATTTTGCGCAGTTAGACGGGTCCTTTATTAAGGGTGGGCCGTTTTCTTTGGGTACTAAAGATTTAAAAGGTCGGGTAGGACCTTGGGAAGGGGTATTGATTTTTGTAGTGGCCCCCATTACAGGCCATGAGGTGGTATTGGGGCTGCCTTGGTTAGAACAAGTAAATCCTAAGGTGGATTGGAAGTCGGGGAAAGTGCAGTGTGAGCCTAATGTAGAGAGGGGAGTTCAGAACGAGGTACAGGGGGTGCCAGTAGAGTACTGGGATTATGCAGATGTGTTTAACCCTAAGTTGGCCCAGAGTCTTCCCCCTCTCCGTAATGTACAATGCAGTATAGAGGTTAAGGAGGGGGCTATTTTGCCCAAGCCAAAAATATATGCCATGACCGTGCAGGAGAAGGAGGCTTTAAGAGAACAAATTGATGGTTATTTAGAGAAGGGGTTTATTCAAAGGTCGGAGTCTCCCATAGCTGCGCCAGTTTTGTTTCGGGAGAAAAAGGACGGGAAATTGCGGTTATGCATTGATTACAGGGGATTAAACGCCATTAGCACTACGAATTGCTATCCTTTGCCTTTGATTAAGGATTTATTAGGCCAGCTAGGGGCGGTAGATTTTTCACCAAGTTGGATTTAATAGACGATCCATATGGTGCGGGTGAAAAGGAGGATCAATGGAAGACGGCTTTCTCTTGCCCTCTCGGGCTATACGAATGAACCGTGATGCCATTCGGTTTGGCCGGAGCTCCGGTATTTTCATGCAGCTTATAAACGAGGTGCTGCACCCCTTTGTATAGGGAGTTTTGTGTACTTAGACGATATAGTGATTGTGATGCATACGAGAGAAGAGCATGTTCTGTTGGTGCGAGAGGTGCTGGAGAGATTGCGTCAAGCTAGTTTGTATGTGAAGCTGAGTAAGTGTGAGTTTGGGAAGAATCAGATTGATTTTTTGGGGTATCGGATTAGTGAGAGTGGTGTGGCTATGGATCCGGCTAAAGTGGAAGATGTGTTGAGCTGGGAGGCTCCACAAACTCAGAGGCAGCTGCAGGCGTTTTTAGGGCTGGCGAATTTTTATCGTACTTTTATATCTGGGTTTTCAGCCATAACTCTCCCGCTCACTGAGTTGTTGAAGACGAAGGGGAAGGGGAAGGGGGAGTCTAGGAAGACCAAGTCCCCTGGAGCGAGGTTAAGTTGGTCTGAGGAGTGTCAGAGGTCTTTTGACAGGTTGAAGAGAGCTTTTACCCAGAGTCCTTTATTGGTGCATCCGGATGTGAATAAGCCGTTTGTGGTACAATGCGATGCTTCTGCATGGGCGTATGGAGGGGCATTGATGCAAAGGGATGAGCAAGGTAGTTTGAGGCCGTGTGCCTATTTTTCGAAGAAGTTTGGTGAGCTAGAAAGGAAGTGGCCAGTTTGGGAGAAAGAGGCGTTTGCGGTGAAGTGTGCTTTGCAAACATGGCGGCAGTTTCTGGAGGGGGCAGTTTTTCCTTTCGTTGTGTTGACAGATCACCAGAACCTTCAATATTTGAAAAATCCTCAGAAGCTGTCTCCCAAATTGGTGAGATGGGCTCAATACTTTGCCCGGTTTAATTTCTCATTGCAGCACATAAAGGGTAGTGAGAATGTGGTAGCTGATGCGTTGTCTAGATATCCAGGTGTGGGGGAGAATTGCTTGGAAAAGGCGGAGGAGGTGTTCACCAAGGAGCATTGGGGATTAGCTGTACAGACGCGGTCGCAGGTGAAGAGGGAGGTGAAGGAGGAAGAGGAAATAGTGGATGAGTGGTGTTTAGAGTTGCAGAAGGGTTATGAAGGGGATGAGTGGTTACAAGGCCACAAGGATGAATGTAAGATGTTAAATGGATTATGGGTAATGGGAAGGTGTATGTTCCTCAAGGTGCGGAGGAAGGTTTTGCGGCTTAACCATGATCACAAGTCTGCTGGTCATTGGGGAGTGACGAAGACGCTGTTGGCTATAAAGAAGCGGTATTGGTGGCCAGGCATGAGAGCAGAGGTGAAAGAGTATGTGGAGCATTGTGAGGAGTGTGCCAGGAATAAGGAACCTGCTGCTAGGCCGCGAGGGTTGATTCAGGTGGTGGCCTCTCCCCAGCGGCCCTGGACATCGTCAGTACAGATTTTGTGGGGGAGTTGCCGTCCAGCAGAGGTTACAGGTATATTGGACAGTGCTGACTTATTCCCTCGAAGCAGGCTCATTTTGTACCTTTGAAGGGATTGCCGTCAGCAGAGAGGTTAGCTGAGTTGTATGTGCAACATGTGTACCGGTTGCATGGTTGCCCGGAACAGGTTCTCAGCGATCGAGGGGTTCAGTTTACTGCCCGATTTTGGGAGAAGTTTTTAGAGGTATTGGGAGCTCAAAGGAAACTTAGTGGGGGAGGAGAAGAGTGAGTGGAAGATGTGAGCACAGGATGATTGGAGGGAGGTAACTGAAGCTTTGGGTAAGGCGCAGCGAGCGTATAAGTTATTTGGGGATCGACGGAGACAGGAAGGGGAGGAGTTTGCCGAAGGTGATCTAGTATGGTTATCCACCCGGAATTTGAAGTTGGGAGGTCCATCGAAGAAATTGAGCCCAAAGTATATTGGACCTTTTAGGGTGGAGAAGGGGGTCAATAAGGTTTCGTATACTCTCTTGCTGCCCAGGAGTTTGGGCAAAGTACACCCTTACGCCCATTGCAGCCTATTAAAGCGATATATGGGGCCCCTTCCGCCTGAGGACTGAATGATGTTTTGTTTCTGCAGGGGAGGGACGTGGTGGAGAAGGACGTTATGTCAGATCTGGGAAATCTGGGCTTGGAAGAAGTTCAGGTTTCCAGCCTGCCATGAGATAGCTGACCTTATTCCAGATCTCTGGGACCTTGCCTAGTTACTCAAGCGACATGCTGAGTCAGTGGGGGAAAGGAGGTAACTTCCAGGTGCCTCCAGGAAGTGAGGTAACTTCTTATGGACTGGACATTGGACAATAATCTTGTGTGCTTGACTCAGAGGCTGTGAGGTCACATCCCTTTGGACTATGGGATTTGCTGAATCACCCGGATATGGTGCAACCCTGCCTGACATTGCATGGGCAAGGGGAGGGGGGGTATAAAAGGTGTGTTTGGGTGGTGGGCCGGTGCTTTAGCTTTACAAGTATTGTACCTGCAATAAAATCGTGGACCGTGCTTCTATCTACGTGTGTCTCTTACCGGTTGGAGCGTCATTACACCCCTCCTTCTCTCACCACCCTCCCGCCTCCCTTGCCAATAAGTATTATGGCAAGGCAAGCCCTAAACTCGCTCCTTCTTTCGGCTGGAAGGAAGCCTGGAAAAATGTAAACAGAGAGGATTACTCAGAAAATCTGCAAAGGAGGGCACTTTGGATGAAGGGCCCTCCAGAATTTACTTGAGTAAACCTATCTGTTTGCTGTTTTTTTCCAGGCTTCCCTGCCTCCTGCCCTGCCAGGATCTAAAGCATCAAAGAGTATTGGAGGTGAGAAAACCAACCTAATGTGTAATAGAATGAATGCTACTGTAAGTGCCTAATATTATAAGTAATCAACTGGTCTTACTACATTCCATGCACATGCAATAATACAGCAGTAATAACACACAAGAGGGTAATTAAACGAAGTATTCTGACTGGTCTCTCATGCAAACGGGGCTCTTCTTATTATTAGGCCCGGAAATTAGCCCGAAAGCCAGCGTTGTTGGGAGCACACACACAGATCTCTGGGGTATTTGCTGCAGAATCCCGGCTCATAGAGAAGATTCTGCAGCAAATCCCCCAAAGAATATGTATGTGTGTGCACCCAGGACAAAATGCTGTGCCCGGGTTTGCCTTTCCCGGCTCAGAGAAGAGCCTTTGCAGTTTGAGGAGGGAGCACAGTCAGAATACTTCGGTTTGAATTTTACCTCTTCTTATACCCATTGTTATTACTGCTGTATTATTGCAGGTGCATGGACGGTAGGTATATGACCAGCCTGGGCAAACTTGGGCCCTCGCTCCCTCGGGATCAGGGTGAGAGAGAGGCAGCGAGGAGCCAGGGGCCTCCTCCTTTCTTTGCTGCTTCCAAGAATAGAATACCCCCTCCCTCCCTCTTCCTATTTGGAGAGTCTTATCTAGAATTCAGTGTGATTTGTTTGCCAACTCCCAGAAATCCCAGCCAATTTACCAGCTGTTAGATTTCTGGGAGCTGTAGGCCAAAAACCATTGGAAATATGATGCGCTGAGATACGGACTACTACTAACGACTCCTCGTTAGTAATTAAGTTACATTTTAGAAATTTTTGGAATTTTTTTTGTAAGTCTTCCTATTACTAATCAAAAAAAATCCCCCCAATTTGATTTTTCAATCACCATTTTTGGTCTAAAACATGCCTATTAAATATATATTAG